>VNJO01012241.1:0-10157 GCA_008042535.1 Drosophila tani | reverse complement strand
AATTAGATTAAGATACATTACCATTGTAAACCAACATAGCCATAGGCCCTGCAGCCAGCGCTATACTACTTAAGTTAGTTTAGTTTTGTAAACTACTCTATCTGTTATAATAAATAAATAAAAAAATAAAGTTCGAAACCAGGCGAGACAAAATAATGCTGCTGAAACGGGCTGGAGAACATAGGCGACAGACCAAGCAACCACTGAGCTTGGAACTGTTTGGCATCCAGGCCCCAACTCCATTCTACATCAACGAGCAGCTGACCAAGAGTAATTATAACATTTTTAAAGAGGCAATGAAGATGAAGAAGCATAAAGTACTGTCAGCTCTTTACACCCGGCAACCTCTTGTCTACGCTCGACAGAGTCTAAGCGGGGATTTCGTCTGCTTAAATAGCATGGATTTGGCTGCTCTTCAGAAGCCGAATTTTGTTGCTGCGACTGAGGCGGGACGTAATAATTTTCGTTAGATGGTTAGAATTAATATTCTTACTCTACATTAAGTTCAATTTTATCTATATTACACTAGTTTACACTCAAAATGCTCCAAGCCTGTTGATGTGAAATTCTGGTAGAGTTGAACCCCCAGATAACGAAAATGGCTTAAATTTTTTTTTCTATGGATACGTTTTTTTTTAAAGATTTTTTAAAGTTTTACACAAAAAAAATTGCTTAGTTTACGTTTATCATTTCATAGCTCGAGTTGTAGCCAACCAATTTACCCGTCTAATCCTTTATTTTACAGGTAATAAACTAACCTTTCGATTTTAAAACACTTTATGTATATTGGATAAGTACTTTGTGTGCTATAGCTGGAAATTTTAATCTGTTAACTCAAATGTTAACGTGCTGCTAGCATCCTAAAAACTCGAAAAAAATCCGTTGGAAAATCAAAACTTGTTTTTTTACAAAGATGATCGCCCACAGTTTCAAACAGGCCTACAACTCCAGAAATCCGTTGAAGAATAGATTTATCGTGGATTTTCAAAGTTAAGAAAATTGAGACATTTTTTCATATTTTTGGGCGGATGTCTACTAGATTAAATGTACAGTGTTGGACAACGCCTTTAGATGGTCTGTTAACTTTGCCAATTAAGATTTTTATTTTTTATTTACAATTTGTTTGTTTAAACAATAAGTAAATTGTATAATTAAAATTAAATTAACAGAAATAACAGTTTTCCAGTGAGCCCTGCTATTATTTATAACATATTTTCTGTTTGTCGAATTTATCTATGGGGGAGATCGAGAATATGATATCTTTTCAGTCTTCTTACTGTTAAACTGTTGTCTACTAGACTTACGGCTAAATTATTTTCGTGGTTGTGAAGTCTGTCGATATATTTTTTACTAGTTTTATTCATTTCTTCTTTTATGGTTGGAATATTAAGATCTTTATGAATATTTGCATTGGATACGTAAAAGGGAGCAGTGACAATTTGTCGCAAAGTTTTTGATTGGTAACGCTGAAGTATCTCAATATTTGAGTTGCTAGCAGTTCCCCAGAGCTGTATAGCGTAGGTCCAAACAGGCTTCAGTATGGATTTGTAGAGACGAATTTTGTTTTCCAAAGTGGTTTCCGATTTGCGACTTATCAACCAGGACATTTTTAGTGTTTTAAGTCTGAGCTGCTGGCATTTTGCTTTAATGTGGTTTTTCCATTTTAATCTGCGGTCGAGATGCAAGCCGATATACTTCACACAGGTACTTTGTGGAATTGGTGAGCCGTTAAGTGTAACATTTGAGCAGCTACCTGGTCGTAACGAAAAAGTTATTTGGCCGTTTTTGAGGGAGTTGATTCTAATTTTCCATCTAAGGAACCAGTCTTTCACTGCAGGAGTTCTGAAGCTTTATTTCTGGATGTGCTTGTGGCCAAGACGGCTGTATCATCAGCATATGTTGCAACAGTGCAGTTGTTTGTAACTGGCATGTCGGCCGTATATAGGGTGTAGAGAATTGGTCCCAATACGCTTCCTTGTGGGACTCCTGCGTTGATGAGAAGTAGTGTTGATGTGTCGTTTTTCTGTTGCACGTAAAAGCATCTTTTAGTCAGATATGACTTGATCAATAAAAAGTACGGAGCAGGTAGCCATTTCTTTATCTTGTACAATAAGCCATTGTGCCAGACTCGATCGAACGCTTGTTGAACATCAAGGAATGCAGCAGTGCAGTATTTTTTGTTTTCAAATGCAGATACTATATCATTAATGACCCTGTGGCATTGCTCAGGGATCCCATGACCTCTCCTGAATCCGAATTGGTATTCCGGAATGATGGAAAGTTCGTCCAAAATTGGCAATATTCTCTTCAATAGTATTTTTTCAAACACTTTCGAGAATATTGTCAACAGACTAATCGGACGGTATGATGTTAATTCCGTTTCTGTTTTGTTTGGCTTTAGGATCATAATGATCTCTGCGCATTTCCATTGACTTGGAAAGGGGTCTAGTCTGAGGATCGCGTTAAATACAAGAGTGAGAATCCGAATGCATTTTGGTGGTAAACTTTTTAGGGTGATGCCGTCTATTTTATCAGGGCCTGGTGCGTTTTTATTGTTCAAGCATTTGATTTCTGCCACAACTTCTTCATATTTGATGCTCTTAATAGGTAAGCTCATTTGGCAGGATGACTCAATAAATTGTTCTACTTCAGTCTCGGTTGTAGAATTATTTATTTCGTTTGACTGAAATACAGAGTGCAGATGTTGTGCAAATGCTTCAGCTTGTTCAATATTAGACCTACACCAAGTTCCATTGCTTTTACGAATATTTATGTTTCTTTTAGCTGGTCTCTCTAGGTATTTAGTCGCCCTCCATAGGTTGTATTCGTTGTTGCAGGAATTAGGGTATAAGTTTCTCAGATACGCAGCTAGAGATTCATTGCGTAAGTTCGACAGCAGTTGTCTAAGCTCTGATCTGAAGCAGCCTTGTTGTACAATCTTTTGTCAGCAGGGTAGTGAGTTTCTTGCCAGCGTTTTCGGAGATTCCTTTTATTTTGTATTTTTTGTCGAAGTTCGATTGAAAGGTACAATTGATTTGGATGTTGATGATTTAGAGCATGATTCGTGCTTCTGTAGCTTGCCGTATGAATTGTATTTGTAAAGTGCTCCACAGCATAGTCTAATTCCTCTTCTGTTTTTAACGAAATGTCCAGGCTTATAGCTGATTCTAAATAGCATTTAAATGCGTTAATGTCTGTAGAGGCTGTAATGACTTTATAGGGCTTTCCAGCATATGGGCTATTGTGCTGTACGTTGCTATTATTGGAGAATGATCTGAGTTAAGGTCAAAGCTCTCCATTACTCGCATGTGTGATAGTGGGATTCCAGAGAATAATACAAAATCAATCAAATCTGGAATTTTTTGACTATCAGTTGGCCAGTATGTGGGCTTACCAGTTGACAAAGCTGTTATGTTATTGTTTCGTATGCATTTGTAAAGCTCCGATCCCTTCGGGTTAGTCAATCTGGATCACCACCATGGATGTTTGGCATTGAAGTCGCCTCCCACAATAAACTTTGTTCCCAGCCCTTGGAAAAAGTTTTTAAAATCGAGTTCTTTTATTGTGAATCTAGGTGGGAGATATATCGCTGTTATTGATACATCTGCGTGCATACATTTTATTTTAATTGTGGCAGCCTGCATAGCATTTTCCCTAGTACTATACAATTTTTGAAATTTAAGGCCCTGCTTGACAATGATTGCAGCACCTCCATGAGCTCTATCTGACGGATGGTCAGCCCTTACAGTGTCGTACCCAATAACTCTAAAAAAAGATTTGCTAGTGAAGTGTGTTTTTGAAACAAGCATGACATCAATGGCATTTGTTTTTAAAAATAAGGATATTTCATTGACATGGTTGGAAAGCCCATTGGCATTCCATATTCCTAAGTTAAGATTTATTTTCATAGCTTATTTACAAGTAACATTATCATGTTAAGTAAATTATTTGTGAGTTGAAATCGTTTTTCTAAAAGCTGTTCTATTCTTTCTAAGGACGTGTTCGAGATACTATTTCCTGCAGCAACTTGAGCGTATGATTGATAATCTTTGGGTTGTTCGCTAAAATTATTAAACGGAGCAAATGATTGAGAGGTAGCAGGTGGTTGCGTCCGCTTACTAATTTTTTTGTTATAAGTTCCTGATAGACTTTACACCCTTTGTAACTAGCAGCATGATCTTCGTTGCAGTTGGCACATTTTGCTGGTTGCTCTTTATCTTTTGGACAAATGTTGCTGGGATGGTTAAAAGAGCATTTCACGCATCTGTGAGATTTGGCACAATATGACTTTGTGTGTCAAAATTCCTGGCAACGATAGCACTGAACGATTTCTTTGGTTTTACGGGGTGGTTCTATATTAACAACTGCGTTACCAATGTGTTTAACTTTATATATATCTAAATTCTTATTGTTGGGCTCGATGTCTAAGTAGAACAAATTCAATGGCTCTTTGGTTACACGACTTTTAACATTACTAATGTTTCTAACAGCGTGACCTTTGGACTCCACATCTTGTTTAATTAAGTCGATATCCGTTGAGAAGTGCAAAATCTGTATTAAGAGCTTTAACAAGTTTCCTGTATTCTTAAATAGTCTTTACCATAACTCTCACATGACCATCGCGTTGAACTTTATAAAAGAAAAGCTCTTTTTTGATTTTAGTCTCGAGGTAAGCTAGCATTCCTTTTATATCACTAACTTCAGATAAGAATATAGGTGGCGGCTTGGCAAGTTCCTCTGTGTTGTCTTCAGTTATCATATCCAGTTCTTCGGTTTCGTCTATAATTCCGTTGCTTGGCGTGCTGTCGCTTAGGATGGCGAATTGATTGTAGCTGATGCTAGGTGCAGAGTCCAAAGCGATTTTTTTCTTTAGTAGAATCGGAGAGACTTGGTTTTTTCTCTTGATTGTCTTTGGCTTCGGTTTTACTCTCTGCCAGCTCCAAACCGTTGTTTCTTCTTCGTCGTCGTTCATGTTAACAACAACACTTTGATGATGCTTATCATCAACCACTGATTTGTTTCGTTTTCTTTTGTTTTGTGAATCGAATATCTGTTAATAATAGCTTTATCGCTAGCGCAGCTTCCGCGTAAATTTTAGGCACGTCTTAACTCGGGGAGTCTTTGATCGCGACTGAAGTAAGATAAAAATTAAATTATCGCATTTATATACATACAGCTATTGTGAACTAATTAGAAAGGTGACCATGGTGGTGGTCTTTGTATCGATAAGAAGCCAAAAAATAGAGTTAGTAAGCCAGTATTATTCCGATTATATTCTAGAAATATTAATCTTCAGTAAATAATAAGGATCTAATCAATATCCTGCTGTGCTCCGTAAAAAAAAATTATTTTAATAGAAAGATATCAGAGTTATTTCAAAATTTGTTGTTTTCTTAATTATTTAGCAACAAAGTTGGGATACGTTTATTTAATTTACCATTTATGATTGGTATTATTCAATTTTTGTTGCATAATAATTACCAAAAATTGATAGGACTAAGTCAAAAATGCTTGCTACATATGAATTCTATTAAAAGGTATAAAGTGCTCAATTTACATATTTTTATGCCTTAGACCTAACCATTGAAACTCGTTCAAAAAAAGTTCACTTGCAAAACTGTTCCCACCCCGTACCTGCAAGAAAACTTACTACGTTGAAAATTAATTCTAAAAAATGTTCTGTTAAAATACAAATTTATTATAATTCGGCTTTGAAATATTCAAATGTATTTATAAAACTCAATTCTGGTTTGAGCTCGATCGAAGGGTCGAACTCATTTTGTACATAATTTTGCAAATATGTGTAAGGAACAGTGGAGATCCTGCCGCCTGGCAACCACATGCAAGAGAGGCATAACAGAGGATCTAGAGAGCAGAGAGAGAGTCAGTCGAAAAGCAGAAGTCGAAAGAACAAGTAGTAGAAGTTGTCGGTTGTCGTAATCAAGTCCCGAGTATTCGAAATTAAGTCGAGGTTTCGTTATATGTCGCGGAGGGTTAAAATTCGTGTAAAGATCAAGCTGAAAACTTACTGTGAAAAACAATACATTATCTACATTATATCATATCATATTATATTCAATAAAACTATATTACATATATGTCGCTTCTTTTAAATTATTGGTGAAGGACTCGCCTTCTCTTCAGCCTTCGTCTGGTCATCGGGTTAGCCAATGAAACCGCTAGGTGGTTGGTGTGGCCCTGAAGCCGTTTGTTGTAACGACTTGAATGACGATTTATCTGCTCCCTCACTGTGGGAATGTGGAGGCCGTTTGCGATGTCATTCCTTGCATACCAGGGCGCATTTGTGATCGTGCGCAGCGCTTGCTTTTGGACCCTTTGCACTCTCATAATGTTGGAGTAAAACGCCGTATCCCGTATTTGGATGCAGTAGGTCATTAAGGGAACTACTATTGCTCTGTAGAGCAACACCTTGCTGGTTGGCTTCAGCATCCAGATCAGATGAATTAATTTAACCTTGTTCACAGGTTAAAGATTCGGCTGGTTGTTGTGGGAGGTGGTATGGTTACGTTGTACAAAAATGTTGCCCTGGCCGCTGTCTATAGCGGTTATTTCTAGACTCTCTTAATATAGACCAAATGTAGTCACCCATCATTGCTTCATCCCAAAACCCGCTGTTCAATTGTTAAACACGGTCTGGTTCCTCTAAAATGAACAAAACTTTTTTTCCAGTGTATCAAAAAAAAGGTTTAATATTAAAAAAATTACCTGATATTGTGTTCAAAAAGATTCCATAAAAAAAAGTTTGTCAGAGATCACAATTTACGAAATACATTTACCTAAAGTTCTTGCACGAAATAAGCTGTGACATTGAAGAAGTCAATATTTTAGGTTTTTAGTAAATTAAAATACTATTGAATGGAATTGAAAACCAATTAAGTATTTATATATATATATTAGAATACTACTTTAAAAAAGTGCAATAAAATTTTGTTGATATCTCATATAGTATGTGATACACGACTTTAAAGTTTGGTTGAAGCTTTGCACGAAATAAGCTGTGAGCCACTGTAAGTATGATCTAGTCACACTTTTCGATGAGTTGGCCTAAAACGGGAGTTAAAAGCACGCTGCCTGCGAGCATCAGATGAGTTTGGATCGAGAACGCAAGAGAATAAGACAAAAAAAGAAGAAATGAAAGAAATCTAAATTACAGTTAAACTAAATCTGAACTATGTTAAACTACGCTAAACTAAACTAAATATACAATACAAGAAGAGAAATTAATTAAAAACATCCTGATACATAGGGTAGTGCCAACCGAGAATATATGTAACAGGCAGAAGGTGGCATCCCGACCCCATAAAGTATATATATTCATGATCACCATCACCAGCCGAGTCGGTTTAGCCATGTCCGTTTGTTCGTCTGTCCGTCTGTCTGTGTTGGTAAACAGATTTTAGAGACTATAAAAGCTAGCTACAAATGTTGATGACAGTATTCTACTCCGTTGCACGCAGATCAATTTTGTTTTAAAATTTGTCAACGCCCACTTCCGCCCTCGAAAATCATACGAAACGTTATATCGGCTATAGTGGTGATTTTTGGCTTAAAGGAAATTGATCAAATAAATAAATAGGCAATTGCGGACGTTTTCTGAAAATTTGAGTAAAATTAGATGAAAAATATGGAAATTATTAACAATAAAGTTCCTGTGTATGTTTCTTCTTCATCTTTGCCAATAGTAACAAGTTCCTAGCAACATTTGTCTGTTTTGGAAGTTGCTCAACATGTTTCTATGAACACTTGTCTTCATTAGTCATCATTTTCAGTTTTCCATGTTCATGGGCTATTTAATTTCACCCACAATGATTTAGGTACCGGGTATCTCACAATCTCACTCTACTATTGTTGTTTTTATTGTCCTATTTATCTCTTTGGTTTTTTTTAGAGCTCGGATGGTTGGATCAGACACGCGGTGCTCAGCAGTGCGAGAGAGCGAAAGGGTGACTATTGACCTCTCGATTTGACTCAATGCTTAGGAACACACAACAATTTCCCGCGCCCATAGCTTCTAAACGACTAAAGCTACAGAAACGTGCTTTATGTCGTTAGAAAGGTATTTTGAAATGATAACAGCTTTGCCTGGACATAATTTATCTAAGTATAATATTTATGAATTTATAATTTAAATTAATTTTTTTTTTCAAGTGTTTGTAATTTTTTAAAAGTGGCTCTAACGATTTTGATAGTCACTCAAGGCCATATAGCCTTTGAGATGGCTCAACTTTTGGTATATAACACGTATCTGGAAAAATTCGTTTTCTCGAGATATTACTCATTAAAATTTGTAGCAAAGATCCCCTATACCTAACCTTTTAAGTGCACTATACATACACTTATGTAAAAAATCATGTATAATCATATAGAGACGTGCACAATGCAATAATATCTTATACCATCAAAGGAAGCTCTAAATAATTTAAATTAAATTTAAAAAAAAGTTTTCAATTTTTTTCTTTAATTTGATTTTATTTTTGCGTTTTCCGCTACTTTGGCGGGAAAACAGGAAATTTCTCGCGCCCATATCTTCTGAAGGACTTAAGTTACTTAAGTTATGATACTTACTTTGTCTTGACAAAATGTATTTAAATATTATAATTAAGAATTTAGAAGTAAAAAAAATTTATTTTGAATGTTCTTTACGATATTTATTGTCATTTCAGGCCGTTAGCTAAAAAATTTAAACAGGCAAAACTGGCAGCGTGCCGATTTTGAAACTAATTAAAAACTGTTTAAATATTTTGTTTAAATAACTATTAATCGTCACAAAATTTGGTATAAGAAATTTGTTGAGTTGAATGTGCCATCGTCACTTTAATCTCACCTCGTTAAGAGGTGTTTTTATAAGAAAGACTCCTATATATAGAATAAAAAATCTGCTACAATAGATCGAACAGAACCATTTATATTTTGATCTAAAGGTATTGTAAAACACTGCACTTTGCATATTTAGTTTGCTTGTCAGTCTGCCTTCTGTTTAAAATCTTCGTTATAGAGTCCTTGGGTAGTAGCCAAGGCATATAATCCCAGATTTTACAAATGACCGCAATAGCAGAGTTTTCAAGTTCAATTATCATTTTTGGAGTTATTAAGTCATCGCCCGGAGCCTTTTTTGGTTTCAGTTCCCAAATGACTTTTGCGATCTCATTCGGCTGAAACAATGTTGGTAAAGACATAGCATTAGTTTCGGTATGTGGTAGGACAAATGGACTAGTGGCCTGATTGGGCTAGAAGACGCTTCGGAGATGTGAAGCAAATGTTTCGGCTCTATCTTCGTCGCTGCGGGCCCATCAAGAAGAGTTTCTTATCGGGGTGACGGTTTCAATTGGAGAGCTTAGATTTGGGTGAGCCCCCCACAAACCATGCTTTGTAACGGTTGGCGTAAGTTTTTCGATGTACCGTAGTTGTGCCTTTTCAGCGTCTTGTTTCAGACCTCGGTTTAGTAAGCGAGTGACTTGCTTAAGACGTTGTTTTGAAGATGGCGATCTGTTGCTTTGCCAAGCACGTCGCAGGCTCCTCTTTTCCAGGACAAGCTGTTCAATTTGTTGATTAGTTTTGAATTTGTTGGGCTGTACGTCCTTCCCTTGTGGTGTTGAAATAGTGGCTGCTGCAGTGAGTACGTCCTCAAGAGCATCAGTAGAGCAGTCAATATCCGCTTCGACGTTGAGCTGCGGGGTTAGTTCAATGTGGGAACTTACATATTTCTTATATTTAAGCCAGTTAGTTCTGTGCGAAGTCAGCCTTTGGGGTTGATCTGTAGTTTCTGGGCTTTTAAGAAGAGTTATTAGTACCGGCGAGTGGTCTGATGAAAGATCCGAAAGCGCTTTGGCACATATAATGTTGCGTGAGATATTTTTTGTCACCGCAAAGTCTATTAAGTTTGAAGCAAATGTTTCGGCTCTATCTTCGTCGCTGCGGGCCCATCAAGAAGAGTTTCTTATCGGGGTGACGGTTTCAATTGGAGAGCTTAGATTTGGGTGAGCCCCCCACAAACCATGCTTTGTAACGGTTGGCGTAAGTTTTTCGATGTACCGTAGTTGTGCCTTTTCAGCGTCTTGTTTCAGACCTCGGTTTAGTAAGCGAGTGACTTGCTTAAGACGTTGTTTTGAAGATGGCGATCTGTTGCTTTGCCAAGC
>VNJO01012238.1:0-15253 GCA_008042535.1 Drosophila tani | reverse complement strand
AAGTTTGTTTACAAAACATATCAGTAAATACAAGTCAGTGTGACCAATTTTTTACCGATTCCGGCCATTTTCTTTATTTTTCTTGGTCACACTGGTTCCCGAACGAAATATATAGCAATTTCGCTCACGAAATTCCGTAAGCGGTTTTCGTTGATCTTAGTACTAGGCTTTATATGGAAGATTGCGAACAAGATGCAAATCTGCTTGGCTGGTTTTTCTATTTTGACCAAGAGTTTGCATATTGTTCGGGCAATGCATTGACAAGTTGGAATTGCACTTGTATGAGTAAGAAATAAATCAAAGTGGTCAGATATGAGAACAAAAAAAAAAACATTGTTTTTAATATTGCGTAAAAACTAGCTATGTCTATTGCACGTTAAAAAGATGAAGACAGACAAATTAGAACTTGACCGGACTGGTTAGGCAGAGAAATTTGCTGACTCCCGAGATAGCGTCGTGGGCACAGTGGTGCCTTAAATGATAAATTGTTTAATAAAGACAATAACCCAACCTTTAATATGTATTATTCGCTTTTATCGCAGCCCGAAACCATACCGCAGGCCTGCATCGAAATGACCAAAGTGCTGGAGGTGACAAGCGCAGTGGAGGTGACTGGTCATCCGAACTCAATCGCCATTGCAGCTCCGGAACGCGTGACCTTCGTCAAGGGCACCAGTTCTGAGGAGTCGCAATGGTGGCTCAACATCCTGGCAGCCTTCCCGAAGGCGAAGGGCCGCCACAAGCGCAGCGCCACTCTGCCCGGCGGCCAAGTTGTGGGCAGCCTACGTCAGGGGGGCAACGGCGATGTAACGCTCGCCACGAAGCTGGGCAATCGGCACAGCTCCTACCACAAGGACACGCTCACGTCCTCGCAGTCGGCGGGTAACCTGCTCAGCTCTCTGGATCTGGGCCCTAGTTCCACGAAGACGTGCTCTTCGGCGCTGACCACCGCGCAGACTGCTCTCGATGACGACGAAGAGGACGACGGTGTGGAGACGGGCGAGGATGTCGAAGATGACGAGGAGGACGAGGAGGATTTGCCCAGGAAGTCGAGTGCCGCCAGCACAACCTCCTGCATTAGCGGGCAGGATGAGAACAATCGAAATGCGGGCAACGAAATTACAAATCGAGGTGAGACTTTATTTAAAACCGCCAAAATTAGGCCCAAGGAAACGGCACTAGTTTACACTCAAACTGCTACTAGAGTTGGACCCCCATGGATACATTTTTTTTTAAGATTTAGTATTGGCTCACTAAAAGAATAAAACCGACCGACTTAACAAAAAAATTTCTTAAAATAACGTAGAAATAAAAAACAAAAAAAAAAAAAATTTCATTATGAATCGCCTCAGTTCTTAACTTAACTTCCATCTTCTTCATAAGATTTGACTTACATTTTTAGATGCTCAGATGTATTTATAACATATATTTTCTCTGTCTGACCAAATTCAAAGCTATTGCTGTATTAAACATGAACAATAGGTTACTCATGATTTGTGGATTTTTAAACAAACTTGATCTGCATGCAACAGATTAGATTGTTGTTTCCAAATTTGGTAGCTCTCGCTCTTATAGTCTCTGAGATCTGTTGTTCCACACAGACGGACATGGTTAAATTGACTTAACTGGTGATCTTGGCCAAGAATATATACTATATGGGTATATATACAGCCTTTTGGCTGTTACATACATAGAACCCAATACTATCCCTGTACCTTACAGTAATTACAAAATAAAGAAGAAATTAAGCTAGCCTCGGTAAGCCAAATTTCATATACCCTTGCAGATTTCAGTTGTATTATTAAAAATCGAACCCTTTTCGTAAAAAAAAGAAAAAAAAACCGAATTTATGTAAATTTTCACTACATTTACCTACACATTTTACATCTTACATGTATATTTTAACCGTTTTCATATAAATTAACCGATCTCTTCTATATATCGCTATATCGCAATATGATGAATTTGTCCAATATTAATGAAAATAAATCCGTAATTTAAAAATCTTAAAGATAACAAATACTTTATGGGGTCCTTTCTCCACTGTGTTGCCAACTTCAGCTCAAAATTATAATACCCTGCAAGGGTATAAAAATTAATTATAATTTAAGAGTTTTCCATTTCAATATTGAACATGGAAATCCCACTCGGGCCCTCTGATTTATAAATCAAATAAATACATTTATAAACTTAATATCAACAATAATCTATTCAGAATGAATTGTAATTAAAGCTGATAACATACTTTTGATAAATATATGTGCGTTGCATCCATACCCATTTTTTCCCTGCACTTTTTTCGCGAATTTAGTGCAGTTCATCCTTTCCATTGTGTTGAGTTAAGTTCGGTTGGGCTCGTATCGGCTGCTATAATTTTTATGATCATTTATGGCTTGCAGCAATCAAAATTATCAAGCTCGGCCCTCGGACAGACAGGGACAGGGGCAGGCGGAACTGAAGGATTGCAGGGATATCGAGAGCAAAGGAAAAAGAATGGGAATGGGGGATCGTCGCCGTGCGTGTAGCTAGTTAAGGCCGCAGCCTCGAAATTAACCTTGAATTCACACAAACACAACGTGCAGCAGCGGCGGGGCTCGTCGAGATGGAATCCCCTCCACTACTTAAGATCGTATAATGGTAGGCCTCATAAATTTTCTTTAGATCCCAGCTGACCCGAGTGGATCTGCTCCGTTGTTGGATCGGTTGGTGGGTCGGTAATTGCAGTTACTGTGAATGTTCTCACATACATTGCTGCAGGATACTTGTTCATGGAAAAATGATATTCACGCTTAAATTATAGTGTGTCTGCCCTCAGATCCGTTGTTGTGCCCATCAACGACGTATCCGAGGGGTAGTGGCGGACTCCAGACTCCATAGCACTCACGTTGGCCCTTCGTCCAACGCGCTCCTTATACTTACAAATTCAAGACTCAGCATCCACATCAAATGGCATTATTCAGTTGATAAATCGCCAGTTAAATAAGTACGTGAGCCAGTTCAAATTGTTGAGTCTACGAAAATGAAAGCGTACATTAACTACGCACCTCCGCAGACTGGTGGTGGAAGTAGGCTTTCAGAGCACCTATATGTACTCGTCGCAGGTACAGATATTTCTAGAAATTATGATAATAATCCCAAAAGTGGAGTTCTGTAACATTGCGAAATAGTTATAGTAGCACAAAGTTCCTGAGGCACCACTCTAATGTCCACTTTTCACACTTGACACCTTTTTCGATTAGCGATGCACAGTTGCCGTGTAATGGGTCCAGAGAGTCCGAGATCAGTTACCTCAGGACTCTAGGGCATTTCGCTCACTCGCTTCGCGGGGCTGGTGCTGACACAGACTAATTATATTCCATCAATAAGGAAAATTGTGCGCCAAATGAGGCAATTCATTGGCCGCCGCGAAGGGGAGCGGGCACTTTTGAATGGGCGTTAGGGTACGAACAGAGCGAAAGACTTAAAATGCACAACGACAAAGATTATAAACTGTCTACACCTAATAGCCGTCGGCTGTCCAATGTCAGGCAGGGGCCAGCTGAAATATTTACAGAGTCAGCGCTACAAGATAAGCCCCTCTGGAGATGAGTCCCAGTGCGAGTCCCTCCATATCCGTGCATGGGCTGCTTGTAATGGGCAAAGCTTTACGGCAAAGTGAATAATTACAGTGCAAATAAATCTCGTGGACTGGCGTGGAAAGGCTCCGATCTGTGGATAGGCTTAGAAATTGCAACAGCCCCTTGGAAGAGGTGACGAAATGCAGCCCCCTTCCAAGTAGCCAGCCCAGTAACCAGCTATTAAACGCCCGAAAAAGTCCCCACAGAAAACCCAGACCAACAATAAAAGCATCAAACCAGACCCATTACAAGCCAACCACTAGACGAAGACGCCAGAGTGGCCCAAGAATTAAATGCAAGATTGTATTACAATGACAAATTGCAGTAGCCCAGAAACAGAGCAGAAGTAACTACTTATGATTGCAACAAAGTAGTTGCTCTTTCTGTGAATCAGCTGCACTGAAATTAAATTGTTTAAGCTTTAGATTTAGCAATCTTATGCAGAAATAGTACTACTTTTTGTTGTAATAGAAAGTTTATGAATCTAAGTAAGCGATTAAATTGGATGGGCTTAAATTACCCGCTTAGAATATATACTTAAATTTAAATTAAACACAAACATCGAACATATTATTATTTGGGAAGACTGATTTACTCTTTCAAGTAACATTTTAACTATATGTCGAGCTCTTTTATCGGTGCATAAGCTTCATACTACATTATTCGCTAATTATACCCTTTGCAACTTTGTTGGGGACCGAGGAAGGGAGTTCCATTAGTTCTCCCTTGAATTCAATATCTTTCTATTGGGGAACCTCATTATGAGCCTCACATGGCTCTCTGGCCATTCTAACAAACGTGTCTAGAGGAGGTACCCTCGATCCAGGTTCATTGAGGCCGGACAACTTCTGTGCAAATGCAAAATGACAGCATACGACAGGCAAAAAGAAGAAGGCGTCTCAACAGCTAACGATGCAGGTTGTGCGATTTACGAGGCTCGGGAGCACAACCACCGGCATTATAAGCCAGAGGAGCTGAAGAAGCTGCACCACCGCCACCGTCACCACCACCGCCAATAACCAATCAATATTCATAAGTGTAACCACTTGCGAGCGAAATTTATGCAACATACATGGGTCTGGTCTGGCAGGGGCACGGTGTACGGCCAGTTAGAAATTTTTCAAAGTCATTGTGTGAGGGGGCCCCAGGACAGGAGGGCGGTCGACGAGCAGGAGCGATTCCAATCCAAAGGCAATTTTCGCTTTCGTTCGCCCAAAAGGCAGAGCCGAGCAGGTAAATCAACTGGCAATTTGATTATTTATTACGGCTAAGGCGGAGCTTCGCCGGCGAGGGGAGCTATGGGGTTACCGACTTGCAGGAAGCCCGGTCGTGATTGAGTTGGTTGTTCTAAGAGCGGTTAATTGTGGCCGTAATTAATCAAATGCTATTAATTAAAGCATGGAACTCGACTCCCGATGGAGTGGAGACAATTCCAAAAATCCCCGTTTAATTCCATCTTTCCTGCCGCTTCCCCTTCCAAATCACCCTTTACATTGTCCGTGATCTTGAAAGTTCGCTGCAAGTAAGCATAATTATAGAGCTCTCTGCATCAGCTTCGGCATCAAGCCACTTGCCAACCCATGTATCTGCGAACACAGTTTTTATCAACTTAATTACACTTAGCACCTTACGTGTCCTGCTTCTCCTCGCCGGACTCTGTTCACCGATTTGATCTTGAACTTGAAAGTTCGTAGTAAAAGCCACAATAAATATTAAATGGTGCAAAACACATCAAGGACAGGCAAAACTAAAAAAAAAAAAACAAGACAAAAAGCCCAAGATAATAAAGCAGCAAGTGTGAAAGGTTTTATTGGTATGACAACAGAGGGGTACAATGGATCGAATAAGTGATGACCTGTAAACTGGGAACGTCCCTCAGCAGGCTCGGTAGAATTATGATTCATTTTATTTATTTATTTTGTCTATTTTATTATTATTAACATGTTTTAAGGGGATCAGGTGCTTTAACAAATTAAGTTTTAAAGAAGAACCATCGCATCGAGCTCATAAAAACCCTCACAGGACCATCATAAGCCTAATGTGTGCCAAAGTAACCATGTCCCTATTGTCCCTACCTTCTGTGGTGTGCGTAATATAATAAGCATTATAAATTCCATTGCTGACATAGTCCCAGCCCCGAACCATAATCGAAGAATCGTTGCCCGGGCAGCTTTGGTCCAGTCAGCCTTTGCCTCTTTGTGCGGCGAACCGACAGTCGACCAATTAAAGGCATACCCCTGTATATCGCCGTCGCCCAGTAACCGCCCCTTCCGCAGTTAGCACAGTAACCTTGAACCTGCTCGGTGAGTCAGCCAGTCAGTCCCCGACCCCGTTTCTGACAGAGCCTCGGTCGGATCTGCAGAAGCTGGGGAGCTAAAGTTGCAGCTGAAGCTATTACTGATGCTCGCCCAGCCGAAGTTCAGAGGCTGCTGGTCCACCTCCTTTCGCTTTTTGCAACAGCTCAATAATCAAGATAAACGCCGCTGAGCAGCCGAAAAGCGACCAACCTGTTCAACTGAACGAATTGATGCGCACTCGGGCTCGGCTTGGATTTAGTCCCGTCCCAGCCTGAGATCCAGTCTGCGGCCCAGCCCCAGCCCCGGTCCGCGGTCCTCTCGCTCGATTTTATGACCAGTCGGAAATTTGTATCATAATCATAATAAACACAAAGGTGGCGGCAGCCTGGAACAGGTCGCGACTTGCGAGCAAAACTTACTCCCGTCTAAATATATATATATATATTTTGTAATCACATATTTTATGGGACAACTCGAAGCTGCCTCTCGTCTGGTTCGTCTCTGAGATCCGATGGCTTGTCCTCAACCCGCTCGGGTGTTAATAAAATTATAGCACTCTGCCGAGCTCTCAGGATCGTTTTGGCCGGCTTATCGCGATCCCTCGGATCCCCTTACCGTGTGCTTTAATAATTTTATTATATTTGCGCGCACATAACTTGGCTCTCTCGGCGCGTTTTATGGCCCTATGCTGGGCATAAATATTGTTAGTCAATGGCATTGATATGCTTTGCTTGGGTAGCAGATCCGAGGCAGTCGACCAAATGAAATTACGAAGACGCTTATATATCACAGTATTTAATGAAGGGGCTGGGCGACCTATAAGAAAGGAATGCGTAGGTTGCTTAAATGTATTTCCAAACGATCTCTATGTATTTTAGAGGCTTAATAATTGATTGGAGAAATATCTCAAGAGTGAGAGAATTTTATTAGTAATTCGTTATTTGTACCCTGATCCAAAATGATAAAACAAAAGACAACTAATGATATATTCTGCCTTTTATTTCGGTTTCAGTTTCACAGCCCACCACCTGCCTCCTGATAGAGGACATTCGGCGCGATGAGAAAACGATCAAAGACATCGCCAACACAATTACGAACCTGAGCCAGCAGCAAAACAAGCGGTGGTCCACGGCGGTGAACAACCAGCACCATTACAGCTACCATAGCCAGTACCAGTCGTCCAGGGACGAGACGGACTTTCAGGTGTCCACCAATAAAGTCAGCAACAAGGCCTCGAGCACGGCCAATGCAAGGCCAAAGTCCTTGCCCCTGGCTGCCAACTCCACACCTGCGATCGTTTCGGCCATAGTCAAGAAGATTCCTACGGTCATGGAGCAGGGCGATAAGTCGAAGCCCACTGCCAGGCTGCAACTGCACCTGAAGTCGCCGAAGCACTACCAGCACGAGAGAGGCGATCCCGATGGCGGATGCAACCTGGACGAGCTGTGCGTCAATTACATGGCCAAAACAGATGAGCTCCGATCAGTGGGCAAAGCGGGCGGAAAGGCCTCGTCGGGTCAGGGCAAACCTCCTGCCAAGAGCACCGCAGAGGAGTCTCTGAATGCCAAAAAGGGTTGGCTGATGAAGCAGGACAACCGCACGGGCGAGTGGTCAAAGCACTGGTTTACCCTGAGTGGAGCAGCTCTCTTCTACTATCGTGATCCCTTGTGTGAAGAGCGCGGAGTTCTCGACGGCGTCCTGGACGTTAATAGCCTAACCAGCGTATTGGCCGAGCCGGCGGCGAGCAAGCAGCACGCCTTCCAGCTGACCACCTGGGATAAGCAGCGGTTACTACTGGCCAGCCTTTCGCCCAGCTCGAGGAACAGCTGGCTGGCAGTTCTGAGAAGTGCCGCCGGACTGCCTCTGCTAGAATCGCCGCCCCAGCCAACTGACATTGAACAGGACTTCATCAAGGCCCAGATGCAGCAGCCAGCGTCCAGTCCAGCCACTCCTGGCACCCCGGTCGGTCCACATTTTTCTTCGGATGAAGAGTACAGAACGGCCTCGGAGGGCGGCAGAAGAGACAGCTTGGACTGGGGATCCCCGTTGTCTCCGTCGCCGCCCGTATTAAGAAGTTGTCTCCGAAACCGCAGCCTGGCCAGCTTGCACAAAAGGAGTCGGAGCTCACCGCCCAGCTCTCGGCGCAGCACGGTTGACAGTGTGGCCAGCGATGAGCTGCCTCTACTGGTGGTTCCCGAAGAGCTGCCATCCGATAGCAGGGAGCTGAAGCAGCAGTGCGAGACCCTTCGCGCGGAAGCCTCTCTCCGGGAAGCCCGCATGTCGGAGCTCCTGGCTACCCTCCAAAGAACCGAGCAGCAGCTAACGGCCCGCCTACAGGAGCAGCAGCACCAGCTGAACAGCGAGCTGAGTCAGGCGAAGCAGAGTGCCTCGGACCTGATGCACAATCTGGGCCTCCAGCTGACGGAGAGTCAATGCCAGATAAAGCAGTTGGAGGACCGCCTGGCTCAGGGCATCGAGGAGAACGAGGGCCTGTACAAGCGGCTAAGGGAGCTCAAGGCGCAGGATAATAGCGGCGGCGGTCTGAGCAACCTGCAGCGTCACAAAATCAAGCGCATGGACTCGCTGAGCGACCTGACCACCATCAGCGACATAGACCCATACTGCCTGCAACGCGATTCGCTTGCCGAGGAGTACAGTGAGTTGAGGTCGCGCTTCGAGAAGGCGGTCAATGAGATTAGAGCCATGAAGCGGGAGCTCAAGCAGTCCCAAAACCAATACGATGCCCTGGAGCTGGCTCAGGCCGCTCTGCAACAAAAGCTGGAGAGGCGGCAGCTCGAGGATGGAGCCCAGCTGCAGTTGATGGCTGCCCGCATTCAGGATCTGACCCTGAAGTACAGCAGCTCCGAGCGCCAAGTGCGGGGTCTCAAACAAAAGTTGGTCAAGTCAGAGCGGCGGCGCTCTCTCTCCCTCAAGGGCAAGGAGCAACTGGAACTGAAGCTGAGCGAAATGCAGAGGAAAACGGTGGACAGAAAGGAGGGCACACCTCCGGAATCCTCCAGCAGCGAGTCCAGCAGCCAGTCACCGCTGAATGCCCACCTCCTGCAACGCTTGCACAGCCTGGAACACGTGCTCCTGGGCAGCAAGGAGCGTCTGGAGCAGAGCCTCACCCAACTGCAGCAGATCCGGGCGGGCCAAAGGGCTCGTCGCTCTGTCTCCCCCATGAACGACCGAAAGGATGGCCTCAGACAGCTGGAACGGGCTCTGGCGGAGACCTGCGTTATGGTCAGCGAGCAAATGGAGCTCACCTGCCTTCAGGATGCGTGCCACAAGTGCTGCGATCTGCGGCAGCGGGTGGAGAAGCTGTCCGCCCTGCAGCAGCAGACCGAGACGGATTTGCAGAGAAGCGAGCAGCTGCTCGAGCAGCGGGAGAGTGATCTGGCCCAGGCCTTGGAGAAGTGCGCCAGTCAGGAGCATGAGCAGGAGCTGCTCCTACAACAGCGCCGGGAGCTTGGCGAGGAGCTGGGAAGGCAGCAGGAACGCTGCCGACGCCTGGAGAAGCGACTGGAGCTGCTGGAGCGGGAGCATGGGAAGCAGCTGGAGTGCCTGAGAGAAGTGTACCACAATGAACACACGAACGTCGCTGACGAGCAGAGCTTTCGCAAGCGGTATCAGACCGAAATCGAGCAGCTAAGAGTATGTATTCGATTCTCTCTTTTAATTTTTCTTCTAATTAATTTGTACTTCCTCCTTTTAAGACTCTCTGCGAGAAGGGATTGAGTGCAATGGAGACATCGCATCGGCGGCTTACCTGTGACCTGGAGCAGAAACACAAGCTGGAGATCGAGCGTTTGCTGGCCGAGAAGGAAACCGCCTTGGCCGAGGAAACTCAGGTTAGATACCCAACGTCCAGTTTAAGGCCGTTCAACTTATACCAAATTGGTGATTGCTTTTTTTCCTACTTATAGGCCACTTTGGCAGCTCTGGATGCCATGCGTAAGGCGCACCAGAGTGAGGTGCAGCGGGAGGTGGCACGTTTCAAGCAGGAGTTCCTCCGCCAGGTCCAGAGGGGCGAGCACATGCTGGGCGATGGAGCCAAGCTGAAAGAGTAAGTAAAGCCGCTTCTGCTGAACTCTGGCTCATAAAAACGAATTTAAACTTATGGGTCACAAAAATAATACAGGAAATTCAACTAAAAGAAAAAAAGAAAATTAATTCCATTTAATTGTCCATACTTTTTGAAATTGTCTAAACTTTTCAGGGAGGATCTCGAAGAGCTTCGACTGGAAATTCTATCGTTTTCTGAGAAGTACTCCATTAAATGTGTGGAGAATGCGGCCTTGGAAGAGAAACTACACATGGCGAATAGCAAGCTGAGACACTTCCAGCAGATGCAGCAACTGGAACTAAGGTAAGGTGACCTAATAAGGTCAAAAAGAATATTTTATATTCCTACATTTTCTGCAGAAATAAGCAATTTCGTGCTCACCTGGCCTCCTCCGATGACCCGGCGAATGACGTTCACTTTGTGCAGGGCCTGACAACCGACTCCAGGGAGGATGCCAATAACTGTGAGGATAGCGAGGTAAGGTCCTACGATGCAGCCCCTGCGAGTCCCTCTCCTAACACTAGACAAAAGAATTTGTAAAAATTGTGACTAACACTAATCACTACAAACAGCAGACAACAAACTAATCCCCTTTGTTACCATCTTTCACACTATCTAAAAACAAACAAAAAAACACAACACAAACAACCACCCAAGTCTGCACCTCAAATAATGGGTAAAACAGCAACCAGAACCACAGCCGCAGCAGCCCCATCAGCGGCCTCAAGCGACACAGAGTCAGATCCCGATCCCGATCCCGATTCAGATACAGACACAGAACCCGCCGTCGAGTCATCGCGGGCGCCACCCGTGAAAATGCAGCAAAGTCTCCTCGTGATACCCTCCCATATGCTAAACTGTTCCCCCGTGTCTGCCGCAAACGCTTCTGATCAGAGTCCCGGCCGAGATTTCGACGGGCCCGAAGTCGGCTACGAACCATGCTACAGGCCCTTCGATATTTTTGGCATCTATCAGAATCGTTTGAGCTTCCAAGGTAAACGCAAAGCAATTTTCGATCCACTCTTTTCTCCTGGGGCAGCGCACTCTCTCTCTATATATTCTACACATCATCACGTCTGTCTCTGATTCTGTCTTTCTGTACATCCCACCTCCTGGCACTCTCAGTGTTGTCCTCGATTCGACGTAATCACACGTATCTGTTTTGGCCTTAACCCAACATTTGTTTGGCTTCCACTGCTAACTGCAAACGATAAATGCGTGACAAACTAATTTTTGGCTGTTTTCTTTTCCGTTTTCGTTGGGACTCGTTACAGGTTTGAGAGGCAGCTCCACCTTTGGCAAAAGTTTGCGAAAATCCACTGCTCACCAGGCATCACCAGCATCATCAGAACTAACAACAACAGCGCCGCCAACTACCCATCCAAATAAACCCAGTCACAAGGAATTGTTCAAAACGGCTGCCGTTATTAACATTCAGCAACAACAACAACTCCAAAATGAGAAAGCACAATGAACAAATCGAAACATTAAACGAAAACGAAAATAAAAAGCAAATAAAACGCAATAACCAAGAGCAAGCAAACAACAAACAAAACCAGTGGAACAACCAAAGAATAATTAGTGCTAATAATAAATAAATAAATAATTATAATTATTTAAAAATATATTAATTACCAATCACCAAAATCAAGCGGAACAGCGTCATGGTGTACACACATACAACGAAGAACAACTATTCTCTAACCGAGCGCAAGCATGCATACATAATGGTGATGATGTTGGTGATGTAGATGATGATGAGTAAAACCTGATGAGCTTCAGATGGAGATGGAGATGTATATGGAGTTAAGCTTATAACGACTGTTCACCCCCCTCCAAGGATAAACTGGAAGGGACGTCGAGCAATGGAAAACTAACCCCAACACAGCACAGCAACCACAAAAACAATAACAACGACAGCAGCAGCAGCTGTAGCAGCTTCAACTGCGCAGCAACACAAGCAAGATTTTTTGGCCAAATTTATGTATTTATCATTTATTCTATCAGTGTATCGTATGTTATTCTATTGTACGTTTACCTAATTCTCTATGTCCACAAAATGTGTCATTTATTTATGTTTACGTAGTTCTTAGGTCGGTCTTCACCGAAGCAAGAATCAAGCAACTTAAATCTAAGTTGCCAAAGCAACATTTTTTATTTGTTGGCTTGGTTCAGTTTTTTCGTTTGTATTACGTATGTATATCGAAATTGTTTTCTGCACACATACCTGTAAATGCATATACATAAAGCAAATATAATTGAGAAACAATGAATCCACCAATTATATTTTTTGTTCTGTTAATCATTGGTATTAATCAAATATTTTTTGCAATTTTAATCTTACTTAATAAGAGGGGCAAATCAACAAATGTTAATATTATTTACCCGTAAGTCGTTATTTGTGCAACAAAAATAAAAAATGTAAGCAATGTTTATAATTAGAAAAAACAAAAAAAAATCTTTTCACTTGGGCTCGTCCGGGATTTGAACCCGGGACCTCCCGCACCCTAAGCGGAAATCATACCCCTAGACCAACGAGCCGGTTGCGGGCTCGCCGTCCAAATGCCTACATGAGTTACAGGCAGCACAGCCACGTTTCTTTTAGTGCACCAAGAGAAAGCTCTGGGCTTGAAAATAGCCACAAACCAGTTATTTTAATTTCGTCAACCATTTTCCATTGGAAGTGCAAGCGACTCTTAAATATTTTGACCAAAATGTTACTAAAGTTTCATTTCAGTGGCTATTTTTATGGCTCGATCAATCGGCTCGTTGGTCTAGGGGTATGATTTCCGCTTAGGGTGCGGGAGGTCCCGGGTTCAAATCCCGGACGAGCCCAAGATGGTAGTGATTTTATTTTTCATATTTATGCTTAAAAATAATTTAAACTATTAACTATTACTTTTTTGTTGTTAAATCGCTTGGCGTTTTCCTCATTCAGCTTATGTTCGCATTTTCGTGAATAAAATATAATCAAAACGAAAAAAAATTATTTAAAACAAAAATCATCAAATGCATAGAAAATAAATTAAAAAAAAAAGCACTTTGACTTGGGCTCGTCCGGGATTTGAACCCGGGACCTCCCGCACCCTAAGCGGAAATCATACCCCTAGACCAACGAGCCGGTTGAAAGGCGGGCGATAAAAATCCATTTTGTTATGGCAGCGTTTCCATGCTCAAAGGCAAATAAAGCTTTTGCCCTAACAGGCGTGAGCTTTCCTGGAAAACCGAAGACGCGAGCAGAACGCAAAAGCGCATCCACAACTGCGAGATAAAGATTCACGACTCATTACATGCCATTTCAAGTAATTTCTGCTGCAGCGAGCAAAAAGAGTGTCTGAATAAATGAGCGCGTTCAGACATCGGAGGATTTTGCTTCGGTTCCATGCAGTCTGGCGCATCAGAATGGCTTCCACAAAAAAGGCAAGGAGAATGAACTGGACAGTAGCTGTAGCTGCAGCTGGCGTAAGGCGCAGTCCGCTGCCTTATATGTCACTAACGTTCCCTTGGGGATGTGCGACAAAAACCCTTTGACGATTTTAAAATGCAGAATCCGTCGTCTCGTTTCAGCTGTGTTATGGACTTTTTCCCGAGAACTGTGGGATCTGTAATGTGTTTTTTCCTTCTAGACCTTCTGCCTTTTCTGGTGTGTTTGCGATTGTGACGTCACTTTAAATGAGTCGCAATGGATTTGAACTTTTCCCCAATTGGAATTGCGCGATTCGATTCGATTCCCATTCCCCTCTGCTCCCCGTTAATTCGCATAATTGTTTTGCTACTTGGGAAGCAATTCGACAAAATGTTGACGAAGGCAAACAAAACAAGCAACAAAAAAACGGCTAAAGAAAAGAAAACGTTGTGGAAATTAGCGAAAATTACAGGCCTCTGTTTGACTCTGGGACCACGATTTTCACTTCATTGGCAAACCATCGATACAATTTGTTGGTTTTCCCCCGATTTCCGACGCTCTTCTCCCGGCTTTTCCTTTCGCTGCCTGTCCCTGACCCTTGTAGGGACAACGACAACGACAACGACAACAAAGAGTCCCAATCCCGGTGGCGATTTTCTTTCGGCTTTGCAAGCCTGGCTAACAACCCTTTTTATTTGATTATCTACTCAGCCTTCGCGTCGGCCGCCGACTGACGTGACGGAATCGAAATTACTTAATTCAGACGATTGTCAGTCGACATTAGTGGCACCGGATCAAATGGGGTTAACTTAACCAGCGGCCGAGCAGGTGATCCAAACAGGATCAGTCCCTGTTCAGTTGCCCTGAACTTAAAAGGCTGCCAGCTGAATAACAATAAATTTCATATAGTTTTTTGGCTTCCTAATATTTTAAAATGTTGTAAAAAAAACACTTCATGCTTAAATCGCCCAGTTTGAAAGGAGAAATTGCTATACAGTATAATTTGCTTAGTTCATCGCGTAATTTTTTTCTGTTCAGATCAGTTTTGATGCAGAATGATGTAATGTAAATGTAAAATGTAAAAATAATTGGCTGGCGAAGCTAACATCAAATTATTTTCATAGAAAATTATACATACATAATAAAATAAAAATCTAAATTAAAAAGTATATCAAGAACAAAATGTGCTGCAGTAGTTTTATTATCTTGTTTGAAAATTTTTAAAAATTACGATTGTTTCATAAATAACTTAAAAACCTAAGATATTATTATACTTTTCTAAAGATGTATTCAACGTTCCCTTAAAGTTAAAATGATGAGCTAAGCAATGGCTTGCGCGGTGCTTTTATTTTTTTTACAGCGATATAAGGCGCCTAAGTGCAAAAGGCTGTTAAGCATCCAATCAAAAGTAATTATTTCATTCAGAGTAAGATAATAAGGCAGAATAATGAACAAATCAGCCAGCTATCTTTAAGATACAGCTAAGTATAAGGACAGCAAAGCAAATTATACGGAAGTATTAATCAGAAGTTTGCAACGCAGTAATAGAGACATTTTCTTATCTGAGGGATTACAACATACGGATATAATTATACCCTTGCAGAGGGTATTATAATTTTGACCAGATGTTTGCAACGCAGTGAAGGAGGCATCTCCGACCCCATAAAGTATATATATTCTTGATCAGCATCACCAGCCGAGTCGATCTAGCCATGTCCGTCTGTCTGTCCGTCTGTCTGTCTGTCCGTCTGTCGGTTTCTACGCGAACTAGTCTCTCAGTTTTTGAGCTATCGAGCTGAAATTTTCAGCATAGTCTTATTTTTTTAGCACGCAGTATATATGTCGGAACGACCGAAATCGGACTACT
>VNJO01012223.1:0-10175 GCA_008042535.1 Drosophila tani | reverse complement strand
TATCTGACCTCCATTTGAATTCGGGCAAAATATAAGGATTAAGATTAAGAGCTAATCGGCAAATCCATTAATCCAAAATAGCTTAATAAAGCAAAGAAAAAGCTTTCTCTCCCCCCTTTCTGCCACCAGATAGTGACTTTCACAAGCCAATCTTCTTTCTATCCGATAGAGCAAACCGGTAGATAAGCAATGAAGAGCATTCGAAATCTTTATAGCTTCCACGGTATACACTTCGATTCGGTCGGCCTGTGCTAAATCATTTGCTGGCCAGAGGGGAGCCCAACAACAATGCCAACAATGGCAAACATATGTCAACATTTCGATTTGTTATTCAAATCTCAGAGCGCCATAAACCAACGCGAAATATGTACCAAAAATTAGACTCTGTCGTAGCCAGCTGTGTTTTAGCCTGCCCTCCCTCGGCCTCCCTCGACGAGGGTCGTAAAAGTCAATATGGAACAATGGCGTTTAATTCGAGATCGGGGCGTGAGTTATGAGCAAAGCCGATCATAATCAGCATCGCTGAGATGAGATCCGAAATATCTGACTAAATCGGCGGCAATTATCATTTGGCCGCGCAGTCACACACACATTCCGCATAGTTTGCATAAATTAATTGGCCAGGTCATAAATGTACATAAATAGAAATAAATAAAACCAATTTTATTGCCACTCAAAAGGCAGAGAAATAATCAGGAAAATGATTTTCTGAATTTTATTTCCTTGATTTTTTTTCGAGTGTGTAGTAACGTTAAAATTAAAACCGTATATTATTTTTTATAACCTCCTATTGTTTGCTTTGAAAATATTTCACAGAAACATAATTCGTCGGATTTAGTTCAGCTTATTTTGAATGATTGTCTGATTGACTTATATATGCAAAATGCTATATTTTTTTTGACGATTAGCTGTTCCTAATATATGTGCGCGTGGGCGTTGTGTGTTCGCTTTGCTTTGGAAGAGGAAATAGCTGAACTTGGTCAATAACAAAGAGTTAGTGTGCCGTGATTTCAATGGGAACAATATCGCGTTAAATCGGTATGTTTGCTTAAAGATTCGACTGTCTACAATTTGTCATGTGCCATTGTGTGACGACCGATCGCTCAGCGAAACAAAATGGACTTCTTAACACCGGCATTAAGGTGTTCGAAATCGGGGGAGGTTTGTCATCGGCAGAGTTCTTTAATTGATGGATAGTACACACAATACATCGGGCCTAAATAAAAAATTGATGCGGCCTTAAGAGCCGTCAAATGAAATCTGATTCATGTGCGGCTTGGCTTACTGCAAAAGTGCTACCAACTCAGTCAGTCACCTGCCAGGTGACAGCATATCAAAGATAGTTATTAGTAATATAACTTATTACACACGCGCTCCGATCGCTCACCGCTAATTAGCTATCCAGATTGCATGGGACGATTAAGCCCGCATACAAAGCATTTTTTTCAGCGGCTTCTTTCCTTTATTCAGTAACTAGTTTTCCCCTCCGCTAGCATATCATAATCTGCAATCTCGTTATTCGATTAAGCTTAAATCAAAATGATTTATATGTATACGCAACTCCGGCAAGTGCAGTTAATTACAAGTCTCATTAATAATTGAGAGAGTTACAGGTTGATATGCATCTGCATATACGTGCCAGTTGATGCAATGTTTCAAGCAACATCTACAGTGCCTGCGAGCATTGTACATACGACTCGTATCATGAAATAGTTTATTTATTTGCAGAGAAATTTATAAAAGATTTCTGCTTAAATACTACTCTACTAACATACGCTTACTACTTTAATGGATTTTATTTAAGCTTAAATTATTAGTAGAAGAAAGTTTTGTATATGCGCTAGAGGCGGGAGAATAAAAATATCTATCGTAAACTATCGCTAAACCAATAGAGAACTTGTTCTTCTCGGGTAATAAATTTTTAACAAAACCTATATGTTTCGATTAGGAGTTTTTTTTTGTAGTGTGACTTCTCAAAGGTAGTTATTTAAATTTAATCACTAATATAATTGCGCAATCGAGTTAATTTTATGCAAAACACGTGGGGTCCCAATTAATCAGTAATCTTGGTGTTTAAAACAAAATACTTATATATTCCTTTATTTTATCTTTATGATACTCTAATTACTATTGACAATTTTTTATTTTGAAAATTCACTGAAGCCCCATACTAATACATCTCACTGTGCTTGGTAAACAAAAACTAAGGCATTACTAATCCGTTAAGGTAACAAAGTAACACACACTGGCATCCCGAGACACAAACACATGCACACAAATCAGCGGCAAATTGTGAACATAAATCTTTCTCGTAATAGGAACACACGCACACACAGAGAGTAGGAGAGAGTGAGGTAGTGGGAAAAAAGATGGCAAGCAGAGCGAAGCGCATTTTGAGTTTTTCACTTTTCGTATGATTTATTCAATTCGGCTGCCTACGTCGTCGCCTCGGAAAAATCTTAAAGAATATCTCGTATATATGTATTTATGGAAAGCAATAGTTTAATCCTAAAACGAGACAATTTGTCGCACTCTATAAGAAAATTCTCAGATCTCCTCCCAACTCACCATCGAAAAACCAGTTCTATACTTGCATCTAATATCTGCTCAAATGTTGTTGTTCCGAGTGCGAACGCAAAAATGTATCTCAAACTTGGTTAAACAGACTCCGTAGGCACGCACAGATACAGAAACGCTTATATACAAATTAATAACCCAAAGATAGATCATCGAATTTATGGCAATGTTTCCGTTTGATTTTCCGAAGGAATTACCCCATTCTAGAAATCGCAAATTAAGTTTTCGTTTGCACTTTACAATTTGATAAAGAGTTCTTGCTCTATCGATCGATCGGGGGTTCTGGTTTTCCCGATTTGCGCCTTTACAGTAAATCAATACTTTTTGGTTTCCACACGGGAACTGTTGCGCTCTCATTCAATTCCGAGGGGTGGGTGTTGTGATATATGGGCCTCCATTGGCGTGGGGCTGAATTTATAACGACAGGTGTGCGTCGACGTCGAGGACGCTGGTGCCAATCATCAGCGGTGCTCCCAGTTCTCCGCTGGCTATGAAATCATAATTTCTTGATATATTTATTTGGCTGATTTGGCCGAGAATCTAAAGTAATATTTTAATGGGCCATTCAACAATGTCGGCTATCAGCTCTCGGAATGACACAACGGAAAGCTGGCTGGCCAGAAAGATTTGATTAAAATCGTCTTATGTGTCCAGTTGTTCTATTTGCGGATGATGAATGGGTGTCGAGTGTGTGATTTAAAAATATATGTAAGAATTAGCTGTTATCTCACAACATTTTACTTTGATCGCAAAAATTAGATTAGAATAAAAAGATTTCGGTTTTTAATTTAATCAATGCTTAAAATTCATTCATCACATAAAAAACCTTATCTTTTAGAAGTTCATGTTTATTTAATTGAAATTAATTTAAACAGAAACATAACGATATTGCGAACTATTTTTTCCTAGTTCTATTAATTGTAATTGTACAATTTGCACATTTTGATGTTCTTATAACTTGGAACTATTGCCACCCAAATTATTTGTATTTTTATTCCCGTTTTTAAATAACCCTGTTTTATTCATACACAGATACACAGTTTCAACATTTTCAACTTAAAAATTCCCCAATTATAATTGTAAGAGTCGGAAATGGAGAGATAACGCCGATAGCCTATAGTATTAGTTATTGAATATTGTTTCTATATTACGAGTATATCCGTCTGATAACGACACTTACCCGGCATTTAGCGCCTGTCTGTAGATCTCGAGCATCAGAGCCTCGTGCAACATATTTAAATTTTGCTGAATTTTGAAGATTTTGCGAGAACGCAGAGTTGGGATTTGTTTTGGTTTTTTTTTATTTAGCAAACCTAAAGTTTGCTGACGGCGTTATAAATTGAAATATTAAACTTAATTTTAATTTGACACAATATTCATAAATTTGGTTTTTGTTATTTTATAATTTTTGTTTTGCACTTGGTACGTTATCGTATAGAATTTGTTGTAGCGTATAACTTTGTTTAATTTTGTGTTTTTAATTTAAATTTATATATTTTTCTCATATGGCAGACAAAAATGTAGTTTTATATATTTGTTTTGTTTTGTTTCGAGGCGTTTTGTAATTTGTAAGTTGTTTAAATTTAATTTAATAATTGCATTGAATCGTATACTTCGTTTAGGTTTTGTTGATTTGTTTAAGTAACTGGTTTTTACATCTTTTATGTAAGTGTAAGTTGGTGTGGTGAGCAAAATACCGTTTAAATATACATAAATATTCGTTTCAGTTTCTGTTTAGTTTACGTTTATGTTTTTATTTCAATAAATATATTTTTTTGTGGTATATTATAATTTGTAGTTGTTTTACGTATACTTTGTTGAACCATTTGTGTTTGGATTAGTTTACTCTCTTCTCGTATTTATTCAGTCTTAATCAAACATATTCGTTCGAAAGTTTTGTTTTCCAATTTTGACTAGATATGGCTGCTGCTGCTCCTTTGCTCCTTGAAAAATACTTGGATTCCTTAACTTTCCTTCCGTTTATACTTTTTTTTATTTCTATCACACTTGGTATTTGTTGTTATTTTTTACGGAACACGCGAATCGCTCTCCCACTTCGCTCGCGTTGTGTGCTTGTGTTGGTGAGTGTTTCATCCGGATTCCGTCGTTACTCGTTTGAGAGTCGAAAAGCGAATGAATTCTGTCGGCTGGATTCTTTCGTCACTAACCCCTGGCTCTTCTTCTTCACGGCGTTCCTCTGCCGCTGCCGCTGCGCTGCCGCTGTCAAACTGACAGACAACAACAGCAACAACAACGCTGCGCTGCCGCTCTGCCGCCGCCGCTGATTGATACCAAAAAAATGAAGTAGAAGAGGGAAGAAGACGTGACGGTGACGATGGTGGTGGCGGTGGTGCTGGCGGGGTGGGGGTAGGTAACGAAGGGAAGTTCAAAGCAGAGACGCGCGATTGGGAAGCTGCGCTGCTCTTTTGACGAGCGAACACGAAGCGCGCGTTTTTGGCGACGGCAATTTCTGATTCGATTTTGCGTTTAAGCGACGGCTGCGCACTTTCCCACCCACACACGGGCACACTCACTGACACATACACAGACACGGACAGCTGGCTGTCACCGTGATTAAATGTGCTGCTGTCTCGCTCGCGCACGCTGGCAGCGCTGCACTCGGCTAATTAATTATCGTGTTTTCCTGAACGCCGCTGAGCTTTTCTCGCATGATCGTACGCTGTAACGGTCTGTTGTAAACTGAAGAGAAGAGCCAGCGGCAGAGCAGTAAAAGCATGGCACATGGACAGAGAGGGAGAGAGCGAGAGAGAGAGGGAGAGCAATAGCAGCAAGAGCGAGCCTGCGCCGTTGGCCATCATTTCCCCTGCGCGCCAATTGGAATTGTTTACAAGTGAACGCTTGGGAACGGAACAGGGGAAATCCCAGAGCGAAACGAAATGAAATGAAAGAGGGCGGCGAATAGCTCTGTCCCGGTCGCACCGAAAATGTGTGAAATCTGTTTTGTCGCTCTTCGTCACCCTTTTTTTTTATTCTTGTTTCGTTCGTTTTATTCCGATTCCGATTCCATCACTCCGATTAAGATTTATGACAGTTCAAAGCATGCGCTATCCCGCTCCCTCACAAGTAGTGGTGTATGTATGTATGTACATACATATGTACACATGGATGTACAATATATGTACATATAAGCAAATTGTTGCCATTCTTTCTTGCGCTGCTTTTTTCCTGCTAAATAAATAGAAGTTTTGGCTCGTCACTTTGAGCAGAGCAGCTCTGCCCTCTCGCTCTCTTCTCCCTCCTCCTACTTTCTGTCATCCCCCCTTTTGTCCTCTTGGCTGTCACCTATTGTCCGCTTCTCTGCAGTTTCTGCTCCATGGATTCGCTCCACTGGACATGTCAGTCTCTCTGTTTTCCTTTTTGTCGTCTTTTGTTTCGTTGCATTGCCACGCGAAAGAGAGAGTGTGAGCGAGAGCGGTAGGGTGGCCGAGAAAGAGAGGGGAGATGGGGTTGATTCCTTTTTTCGCTTGGAACCACTTTTCAGTTTTTCGCTTTTAGCTTTTGGCTGCGAAAACAATTAAATTAGCGACACTTCTGCTGCTAACTGAAAGTCCCTCTCGGATGTCACACTTTTATGACCTGAAGTCTTCTCTTCACTTTTCGAAGAATGCACGTTTCTGCAGTAGCAGTTGCTTTTGCTTTGCAGTATTATTTTTTGTTTGATCAAAAAGTAAATTTGATGATACAAATATTTCATGCTATAATTTTTTTCTTGTTATACCCGGTACCCATAGGGTACAAGGGTATTAAAAGTTAGTGCCAACCGAGAATGTACATATGTAATTAGTAAGTACATATATATATTCTTGATCATCAACACCAGCCGAGGCGATTTAGCCCTGTCCGTCTGTCCGTCTGTCCGTCCGTGTGAAACAACAGATCTCAGAGACTATAAGAGCTAGGAGTTACCAAATTTGGTGACAACATTGGAATCTGTTGCACGCAGATCAAGTTTGTTTGTTTGCCACGCCCACTTGCGCCCTCAAAAATCATAAAAAACGTAAAATAAGCTATACTTGTTATTTTCAGGTTAAAGTTAATAGATACAATAAATTAAGAGGCTCGAGCGGACGTTTTCTGAAAATTTCAGTAAAATCGGATGATAAACATGGGAGATATTAGCAATAAGGTTAGAATTTTAACACACCGCCCTAAGGCACTGCTGTTGCAAGCTGTATCCGACAGGTGGCGCATTTGAGCCTTAGCCGCGCGATATAATGGCGCCAACTGCAGAAGAAATGACAAAAGAATAGAGCAAAAAATGGCAAAAAAATAACATTACTCATTTTTAATCGTTCTTATAAAATGTGTCATTCATAGTTAAGTATAACATTAAATGTGTTAGGTCGGGAGCTAATTCGAGAGACGATATTTTTAAAAGTGTCGAAGAAAAGTATGATAATGTATGTACATACATATGTACAATTTTAAATTGCCTTTTAGTGCAAACAAACGTTTAGGTGCCGGGTATCTCACAGTCGAGCACAGTCGACTGTAGCTTTCTTACTTGTTTTTCTTTTTTATTTACTTTATTTGTTTGTGGTTGTGGATACAGTTCGGGTTCACATAATTATTATAATAGTAGTAATGCCTTCTTCAATCTTAAACTGCAACGATTATATTTTTATACAATTCACAACTTTAGTGGCATTAACCATTGAATTCGGGTGATCAACTAACCACGCTCTCATTGAGGATCTTTGCATGATTCAGACAGATTGTGGGTGCCTTCTGGGGTAGTATGTCCTTAACTATTGCTTAATGTGAGTCCAATATAAACTGTTCAGAATATTAAAATAAATATTTAGAATAGATTGCAGTTTTGAAAAATATAAATATGTATAATAATAATATTAATAAGGTGCTGTAGTTGCTCAACTACTAATTTTTACAAACAAATTTCTCATTAATTTAATTTTTTTTCGCCATTTTGTAATTTTTTATTTTTATGAATGCTTAACATTTTAGAAATATAAAGTCCAAAATTGACATCGATCAGAGCAAAAATAACGAAGTAATGGGCAGCCCAAACTTTAATGCGCTCTCCTGAAAAGTGCCATTTTTAAAGTCGGTTTCTCAAAATCTACTTGACCAATCGTTTTGAAATTTTCCAAACAGCTTCTGCAACTAAGTCTCCAGGTATCAACGTCGGGGTTTTTAAATTTCATTTTCAATTATAATTTTTATTAAACAATTAAACTTTTTTGTTAGGTGGGGCCACGGGAGATTCCCTTTAACTCCTATACCTGAACATATTTTTAAATAAAACATTTTTAGAAAAATTGTCTAAGTGTTACGTTATTATATGTTATTTAAATTATTAATCTAGCTCTAGTCGTTTCGCTAACAAATTTTTAAAAAGTGGGTCGTTTTGCACCGAATTAACCCTATTCCCCCACCTTAACTGCGGCGCTACGGCTACATCTACTCCGCAAAGCCACGTGCTGGGCAAAAAGCTTGCAAACGAAGAGGTGGAACAGCTGCTAGCCAACATGGGGGACCAGCAGGACAACAGGACAATCAATATTTATCCCTTAGTTCAGATTTGGTGTACCAATCACTCGATAGTAATTTCAATGAAATATTTGGTATAAGGAAAAGTTGTGTTTGAATATAAATGTTTTGAGATTTACAATATGCTTTAATCTTTCTATATTTTATTAAATAAATCATAATGCAAAATCAAGATAGGAAGCTAAACGAAGTAGGTATGCAGAATGCAATTGGATCATTGAAAATCGATCCATTTTGGTAAAATTTAAAATAACGTATTTATGTCAATTTTTATAACATTTACCTACAACATTTTTCATGTAGATTTGTACATTTTCATATAAGTGAGCCAATCGCTTCTATGGCAATTATATGATATAAGTAATTGTCTGATCTTAATGAAATGAAATCCGTAATTCTAAAACCGTAAATAACAGCTATATCTTGAAATTTATAAAAAAACATTGAAAAACTGAGAAGTTATAATTTTTTCTATTAATTTCCCGAATCTCTGCAAGAGAATAATAAGAGGTGTAGTCAAAGTTCCAATACATATTAATCATACGACATGTAAGCCAGTGCGAATTATTCTCCTGATACCTACAATAACTAAGAGTGACATTCCTCTTCCCGTTTTTTCTTGAATTAAGTAGTATAAATCTATTTAGTAACCGAGATGCGGCCAAAACCAAAATTCTTAAGTAAGGTAGAAATGTAATAATTTTGATATTGACGCTTTTTTGTATGCATGAATACACTGGAACCTTACTTTCCTTATCCCCTGCTGTGAGATTTTATTATAAACAGATGTAATTATTTTCAGTTAAGTATACGCTCGGGAGTATTTTTCCATCCAGACCAATCTCATTAGCATTTCTGCAGTTATGAGGCCCATTAGCGTTTCTGGTTGAAAAGCATACATTATCCGGGCTTTAAGGCCGGCTGGTTGACGAATGCCTGGTTTGTCATTAAGGTGGCCATCTCCGTTGAATAAAAATGGTGGACAACTCGTTTCTTCGGCTTGCTTACCGCCCATTTTATTGATCACCGGAGAGTCCTCGCTGCACTTGTTGCACCCAAAAACGGGCTCACTTAAAGGCTTGGGGAGAGAATCGTAAAAGTTTTACGATCCACCAATTAACCGATAATAATCAAATCACTTCGAACCACTCGAACGGGCCAGAGAGGCTGTGAGATAAGTACTGCCATTGCTTATTTGCTTCTGGGGCTCCGTCATCATCCTCATCATCATCGGAATCCTCCGAGTCCCTGGGGCAATAAATACTTTTACGATTTTATAATTCGATTTGGGCATTTGTATTTAATATTTCTTCGTACACTGTGACAGAGAGATCTCATCGGGTCGGGTCCCCTTCTCTCTATCGCATCTTTTGCCGCGCCACATAAATTTTTTTATGTGAGCGACCATAAAATTGCTTTGATAAATTGTTATTTGGAATTCAATGCCAAAGGTATCCGCGTAGAATTCTGCATATTTTATAATCTAAAATATCTAGAAATCTAAAAGTTTGAGAATTAGGAAATTTTTGGACAAATTTTTTGCACTATATTTTGTTTATATTTTATATTAAAATATGTTTAAAATTCATAAATATTTTTAAAGAAATCAAATAATTCTTATAATTACTTAAAATCGGAATCGGAAGATAATTTTCTCTTGTATTTTAACTAATATATTTTCCTTAATTTATGAAATTTAGAATATGCCCTATTAATTATTATCTTACATCTTAAAACACATTTAAATCCAATTTTAACGTGTCCCATTTAATTTAAATCAATGCAACTACAGCGAATACACCAAGAAATCATCAGCAAATGACAAGCTATTAATTTAATGAGCGAACACAGACAATCAAGAGCTCAAAAACTCATCTGGCCAGTGCTTAAATTAATAAGAACAAAATTTGAAAGTCTAAAATTATCAAGTCTTTGATGACCGGCATTCGTCATTGTCCGAGTGTCAGCGCTTCCTTTTCAGGCCATTACGGTGGCAGCACGAAGAGACGAAAACAAAGCAGATCTTCGAATGGCACCAACTGATCGGACCTGATTTATATAAATAT
>VNJO01012212.1:0-17919 GCA_008042535.1 Drosophila tani | reverse complement strand
CAGACGGAGTGCTAGGAGCTTGCTCCACCTCTGTCGCGGGTTGGCCCGGTATTGCAGTACCGCCGGGATTTCGGCCCAACTAAATAATAAATTATACCATTAGTATATAAGAATATTTGAAAAAGAAGGTCTATATATACTAGGCTCTTTCTGTAGTATATACCTTCGTTTGGTATATTGTCAGTGTCATTTCCAAATCGGTATAAAAATTATGTGTTTCGAGTAGCTGCTAGCCCGTCCTTCAGCTCATCACCCACCATGTCTGCGTCTGCTTGCGCCTCCGGATCTAGCCAGGCGGAAGATCCTTCGTCCTCTGAGGCCATGAGCAGGAGCCGAAAGCGCCAGGAGAGGCGGAAGCAGCGCCTCCAGGACATGCAAAACCTCATGTACACCAATCACTACTCAAACTGCCGCCTGCCCGTCTCGGTGGCCTCGTCCTCTGACGAGCAGCTGCTACGGCTGGGACGCTTCGGATCGCTAACAGCGCCGCCCAGCGAAAGGCGCAGCACGCTCTTCGTGAACTCATCCAGCAACTCGCCCTGGGACCGGCTCCGCTTAGTGCCCTGCCCGTTCCAGGGATGCCGCTGCTCGCTGGACCCTAGCGGCATTTTGGGTCACTATCTGAATGATCACCTCCTGGCTCTGGGCATCCCCTTCGCCGAGCTGGGCACGGGCAAGCGGGTCTCCCTGAGCTGCCACGTCAGTAGCCTGGACACCGACGTCCACACTTTGCTGGGCGTTTATGGCTACCGACGCACTGGCCTGAATCCTCTCAAGTGCACTCGGAACACACACCTGCCCGCCGAGTACCGGCAGTTCTCGCAGCACGGCACCCTCCTGGTCTTTGCCTGCCGCACCCAGCACTCAATGCTGTGGCAGACCAAGGGAGGGAACAAGCACGATGTCCTGGCTATCTGGGCTAGCACTCCGCTGCAGGACGTGGTCATTTCGTTGCGCCTCCAAGTCCAGCCGGCCAACTCGGCGCGCTACTACTCCAAGCAGGTGCGGGCTCGCCCCATCCAGCCGTGGTCGGGGAAGGAGTCATGCGGCGAGTTCATCAAGACGGACAGCAACGTGATCCTGATCAGCTTCGAGGATCTGCGGCCGCTGATGGACCTGGACGTGCCGCAGCAGTTGCTGACGGTGGAGCTGAAGGTGGTCGGCGAGGCGAAGATATGAGCGGTATCAAAATTTATTCCAACTCCTTTTTAATCGAATAAATAAAATGAGAGGAAATAAAACGCTTAACGAGTTTGTTTTTTGTTTATTTGGAATTACTTAATTCCATATCAACATAATATTTTTATTGAATTCAGTAAAATTTTTCAAACATTTCATTTTTCATTTTTCGTTACTCGTACACGACTTCATTTTTAGGGTTTTTCTTCAATGTGTTTATGTAGCTTTTTTTGTTGTTCATTTTCTTTTTCATTTTCTGTTTCTGTTTCGTTTTCTTTTTCTTTTTCTTTTTCCTTCTCTGTTGATGTTCATTTACTTCTTGTTGTAGGTTTCCTTTTAATATTACAGCTTATATTTTTTAATTTTTTTTTTAATATTTATAATTTTATAGTTAAACTTAAATAATACAAAAAGCAGTGTTTGTTTTTCTTCATCTTGTTACCCACATTTTTTAGTTATACTGTGATTTTTATGAAGGATTTTTGTTAACCTAAATTAAAGCAATCTTGTTAGAATTTTCTTGAATTTCAAAAGTAAACAAAATGTAATTTTGTTTATTGTTTAATTTCTTCCCAGATGCAGGAATTTTTCATTGAATTAAAATATTTTTTTTTTGTCTTTTTCGTATTTATAATTTCTACTATTTGTTATAATTTGCGGTATTCACTAGTTTTTTCTTTCTAAACTAAAGTTATTAAGCTTCTGCAAATTTCGCGTGTTTTGTGGGTTGTGGTTGTTGTTTTTCGTTATTTTTTGTTTTTTTTTAACTGTTGTGTTCTCGGGTTTTGTTTGTTAAATCAAAAGTCAAAAATGTACGCATACTTAAAAGTAATTTTACATTGTTTCTTCATTTTATTTACCATTTATGTATATAACATTTGCATATATTTATAAGTATATATATGACTTTATGTTATAGTTGCTTAGTTCTATATAGCTTATGTTTAATACAGTTTCTCCTTTTATTTTTCTATTACATTTTATTTTCCTCTACTGCCGCTAATTTCTCAATATTTTCTTTTTCTTTTTCGTTTATTGTGTGTAAGTATTAAAACCAATTGCAAATGAAGGTAAACTCAACATATTTACTCCAAATCATTTCATATTCGATTTATTTAATTATACTTCTGGTTTGCTATGTTCGCCGTAGTGTGACACATGTGTTTGTGGGAGATCCTCTAAACTAAAGGCCCAAAAAACTAGCTACTCAATGTGTTTCGAACGATCCTGGAAAATGGTCCAGATCAAGACAAATTAACGCATATCCTTACGTTTTTTCTTCTTCTTTTTTGCGGTTGATTTGGTTGCTTTATTTTATTCATTTACCGAAAGTTGAATATTCTATTCGAAGTTCTTTGAACAATTTTTGGAAAAGTATTCTCGAATTTCCTGAACATTTATTGTTTGTCGCCTGGTGTCTTGATCGCGGTTTGTTTGTCGGTTTACACACAAAAATGTCGATTTAACTGGTTTTAGTTTTTGCTTTTGCTTTTCTTTTCATTTTATTTGTTCTTTTTACATACACATGGTGTAAAAAATGGCAGTTTATATATATGCTTGTTAAATATAATTCATTTAAATTGTGTGCTAGTAGTTGCCGCCTAACGAAGAGTGGAAATATTGCAAAGTGGTAAAGTGGCTCTGGATCTGAAACGTGGTTCGAGTGAGTATCTCGCAACCGCAGACAGGCGAGAATGATCTGGGGCTGAACGAAAGAGAATTTCAATTAATTCGATTATTAAGCTAGAGGGTCAAACATTAACTTGGCAGTTTTTTATATCTTTTATACGTTTTTATATATTTTTTTTCTTTCGATTTTTGGTTTTTTTAAGTTGTATTTTTTATTACCCTAGATAACCTATTAATATTTATCGGCGGTTTTGGGAACACACTTTGCCGGGACAAAACAAAACAAGAAATCGTCTTCAAGTCGAATTTTGTGCGTGAAAATCGTTGGATAAAAACTAAATTCAAACGCCTAGGGGGTGGGAAATCAATGTAAATAATAATAATTAAATTTAGGATCTGCCTGCGGTCACCTGGGTATACGTAATACATAAAAGAAAGTATACTTTAAATGATCTCCCAAGACGATTTTATTGTGTTCAGTGATAGCACTTGTTGCCGGCATTTGATTATACTACTTAACTAATTTTATCTTCCTTTCATAATCTGTTTAGCTTAGTCGTAGGAAAACATGCACTAGCAAAAATGTTAGAAAACTATTTGTTTTTTTTTCTTTTTCGTTTTTCATTATACTTTAAACAATTTTTTCGTGTCCTTGGATGCTGAAGAATTCGGTTAAAAAATATACTTTCAATAACTTAATGAAATTTGGTTGACTCGGGACCAGAGAACGATATACAAAATTGAGAATTATGGCAATTACAATTCCAAACGAAGGTTGACGAAACTCGAGATTATTACTATCTCTGGTCCAAACAGAGGCCTCGTTATCTATATGTATAATTTGTTGTGGTTTTTGTTAAATTTCTTAAGCCGCATTCATTTACACTTTAAGTTCATTTCATGAATGTTTCGTATTATTATTTCCTTTTCATATTACATGTATTTTAATATATATATTTATGTATAACATTTTCCATTAAACTATTATTTATTGATTTATTTCTGCATTTTGTTCTTGCTGTTGTTGTTGTTGTTCTTCTGGCAAAACTGTATAACATTTTCTTGTGTTTTTGTTTCGGTTTCTTCACCTGGCTTCTTCGCTTCTCTTAGAAATTACACTAGTTAAAGTGGATGGAAAAGGGGGTTAGTTAATAAGCTTTTGTTAGATGCCGGTTAGGAGCTTTCTTACGCTTCGTGTTTTCTTTTTCTTTTCGTTTTTTGTTTTGTTTCTTGGGGAAAATAGAGATAAGTTAGTTGAGGCCTAAATATCTAATTAGCATTTCGTATTCAGTGTCGAGTAAACTGTTCGTCGGTGTGAGAGTAAAAGTAATAGGTAACGGCACTGCCATGCCATTCCGCTGCCATTATCTTTTCATCAAGGGAATTGTTTCCGCAAGGAATGGGCAGGCGAATGGCGCGGCGGAGTTAGAGTTAGGGGGAGGGGGAGGGCAGGCCTCCACTCAAGTATCCTTGGTATTCCTGGACCGGCTGTAAATCATATGAGATGGAAACGGATTTGTACGGTTTTTAACTTAGTTAAATTAAGTTCCATTTATTGGTATTACTTGTTGGAGTTTGTGGGGGGTTGTATACATAATACATTTTAATTTTATATGCTCTTCTTGTTTATTGTAACCAGTTACTCTGTACTTTCACTTCAGCTATTTATTCTTTTTGCCTCAATTATCCTTTTTTATATTTAATATACTTTTATGAGAGTTTCCCATTAATGATCTTGGATTTGGGGTTTTTTTTCAATAATAAGTGAAGAATATTAATTTTAAATATGTCTGGGCTTTGCTTTTTTTGTTTGCCTTCGTTTATGCATTTTTGTTTTATATACTTGTTGTTTATTTAATATGCAGCGCCATCTCTTTTGCCTGTTTGCAGTTTTTCTTCTGTTTTTTTATGTTTTTGCTTTATTATGTTGCATTTAGAGAGTTTTATTTTATATGGCCTTTGTTTATTCATTCACTTGGGGAAAATGCTGCATCCTGCTTACATTTATAACAAATTGAACTAAATTATATTCGGGGAGATTCGGGGGATCCTGGCAATATTTTTTATAGTTGCGTTTCAGGAGCTCTTGTGGGTGGAGGAGACGGGGAATGGCCTAGAGAGGAGTGACGGGGGTGGTGTCAAGTTTTATTTGTTTATAAACATACACATTCATGTTTATATTTCGTCCAATTGTACAATCGATTTGCATATATTTAGTTGTAATAAATATAAATAATGGTTTTATGCATTCTGTCAAATAATTTGTATTTTCTTTAAGTACAGTTGCTGTTTTTGCTTTTTAAAGTTCACTTTTCGCTGCGCAGTTTGTCGTTTATATGTTTCTTGTTGATCCTTTTCCAAAAATTACACCAAAAAACAAATAAGATTGGCTTAACAACAGTTTTTATTTTGTTCTTAATGCTTTTCGTTTTTTTATTATTTTTTATTTACTGATAATATAATATTTTGCGCTAATTTAAGTGGCCTGTCAAATTGATACCTTTAGTTTTTCGCCTAAATTGTTAACTAAATCAAATTCTCCTAACAAATTAAGGTTTTGTGTGATTCTGTGTGGGGCGTTGTTCATTTGGTAGCGTTGGGTAGGTATTTCTTTTTTGTTTTGCTTGTATTTTATTTGCTTTATAGCGCTAGAATTTTATTTCTTAAGTTTTCCATTTTGTTCTTGCTGTAGCTCTGCTGCCACTCTTTAGTGTTGTCTTTGTCTTTGGTTGTTGCTGTATCTGGCATGCCCTTTGAGGCCCTCGCTTGCTACACCTTGCTCATTTCTCGCTTGTTTTGTGTGTGGATTTGTTGCTGTTTTCTTCCTATACTTGAGTGTTGTTCAACCTTCCTATTGCCTCTGCCATCCTTGCTCTCCTTGCTCCATGCTCCTGGCTCCTCGGTGGCCGCTCCGCGCAGACGGCCGCTGGTCTTGGAGAAACGCTTCTCTTAGTCCACCATCAACTCGAAGTGGACGGATCCTCTCCTTTCCGAGCGATCGTGGTTGATGTTGCGGGCCCAGGCTTTGCACTCAATGTTGATCAAGACGCCGGCTAAAAAAATAAGTAAACAAATTGGATTAATTATTAGTCATTTTAGCAGACTCGAGGTCCATAGTCAACCTGATCTTCATATAGAGAAATCCAATTAATATTAAAATATTTAAATTATACAACAAAATCAAAAGTGGGGACATTTTGTGGGGATCTAACTACGCCATCTGACAACACTATCTTCTAGACATTTTAACACCAGTGTTCCCAGATCAGGCGTTTTAACCCTAGTTTAGGGATTTTTTGACGTCCTCGGGGGAATTTTAGGGAGGAAGAATTTTTAGGGGGAAAGTTTTTGGTTTTTTTTTACGGAACTTATTGATTTAAATGTCTTGATAAAAACTCTACAACATTTTTTTTATTTTTATTTGAAAAAAGTTAAACACAGAAATTAGAAGGAAAGCTAAATTTTAATATGGCAGCACTGTTAAACACCAACGCCAATTGGTCACACTAACTCTCCACAAGCGACGCGAAGAGAAAACACCCATTAGATCTCAGCAAGCCTACATATTTAGTTCAAATATCAAGTTTAATTATTTTAATAATAAATAAGTTTGTGAAGTGAAGTGAATTGAATAACCATAACTATAAATACGATTAGAGTAAATAAGAACCTGCAGTTCTGGTAGGTTTATTATACTTTACTTTAAAATTAGTAATTAAATACCTGCTTCTAGATTAACTGCCTGGGTAATTATAGTTTTTTTTATAATTAAGCCTTACAACTCAGTTTTGTAGTTTTTAATTGCCTTACAATCCGTTTATGGCAGCACTCGACCTGACCACTTGCCCTATTTCCAAAGCACCAAACAATTCATAATAAGTAAACCGCAAACTATCTTCCTGTCCCATTTGTTCGTAACCCGTTTTTCTACTCTCTATAAATGTAGATTAATTCCTGCGAAATTGCAAAAATGCAAAACAAAGAACTAAGGAGACTGCATATCCTGCTGCCAGTTATTTTCCGAGATTCCTTTTGTACTCAGATAACTCCAACTCCTTTGTAAATGTTTAGTGTGCCGTTTAATTTCCTTTTTGTTTTTGGAATTGTTTAAATATAGAACGTGGAAGTCGGTCACAGTTGAAGCTGGATCTGGAACATTTTCCCGTTTGAAGTTGTGCTCTTTTAATTGGGTTCGTGACTTTTTCTACCTTATAAATAATATTGCTTGAAAGCTCGTTTAGGTTGGAACTAATACTTACTTTCAACAGTGAATTGCACAGCAACGATTGGCGGAATGTACCCCTTGATGTTTTTGAAGGGGAAGTAGTAACGTGGGAAACCCATGCGTGGATAGTAATCACGTGCCTTGATGTTCTCAACATCGGCGGGATTCTCGCCCTCGCACGAGACCCAAACAACGCTGGTCTAAAAAGGAAGCACAGAATAGTAAAAAGACGATCCGTTTACTCCTCTCTGTAAAGCTCACCTCATTGGGTCGCAGGCTCTGCTTCTCCTTGATGTGCTGCTTCAGCTCCTCGGGCATATGGTCGGGCAAGGTCTTTGAATCGTTGTAAATTTCCGGCACCCAATTGTAGATCTAAAAGAGGTTGGGCAGAGTAATTAAATCGAGTGAAAAAGTTATAGTGAAGTGTTCTCGACTGTGAGATACCCAGTACCCAAGACTTTGTTCATGAAGTTTAAAGGCCAATGCGATTTTCAGTGGTAAACTGCCCTAAAATGGCCATAAGGGGGTTCATTTTACCAAGGCTCAGATCGAAATCAAAATAAATTTTCTTGGAAAAACTTAGAATTGTAAAATCAATTAAAAAAGATTTGAGACTCGACTGATCATCGGAGGAGGGGGCGAGTGCAAGCGAGATGTAGATAAAATTCATTATTATCTAAAAACTCCGATGTATATCATGCGATTGTACTACAATTTTTAGATTTCGTCTGCACAAATATATTAGTTAGATATATGTATTTCTTTACTTAGTACAAGATTATCGGGGGTTTTATAGAGAACACTAGCGTTCTGAAATCACTACAAAATATGTCATAATAAAAAGTATACAATTTTTGAACCAAATTTTCAAACATTCCAATTCATAAATGTTGACAAATTTTAAAGTGATTTGAAACCCCTAGTGATTTCTGTTTCGGGCATCCCTATATAGTTGAACAATGCGTTTCTTCTTGATTTCAGAGGACTGCCAAAATGTTGTACCCATTTAAAATAGATTTTATAAAATAACCCTTACTTTATGGGAATTACAAAAGCTATAGAAATCCATAAGAATTTAAAAATTTAAAGTTGCAATTTAATTTTCAGGGCTGCAACCCTTTGTAAATTTGTTGATTTCTTATGTAGCATACTTTCGGGCACCATACCAATTAATTTAAAGTCCACGCCGATTTCTTATAATATATATGTATATGAAATTAATATTTTATAATTTTCTGCGTCACTCACCTTATTTAACTTTAGGAATATGCAGGGTCTGGCCACATGATAGCCGAAGTTGTTGTCGAGCGTGCAGGGCGCGAAGCTGGCGACCTCGGTGCCACAGACTTTGCCCTCTGGTGGCGGATGCTCGAAGCTGCAGTTCACCTGGTTCGTCTTCTCAATATCCTCGTAAGCTAGTAATTTGATAGGATAAGGTTAGCAAGGTGAAGTGGCTTAAGAGCGGCGATTAGAGCAAAAGTTTTAGCATCTTGGCATTTACATTGACATAGCGAGAGATACTTATCAAAACTGCGCTTGCATTTACATAGCAAGAGATACTTATCAAAACTGCGCTTGCGTTATACACAAAATGTAAAACTTACTGTGATCTTTTCGTTTTATCGGTTATCAAAAATCAAAATATTGAAAAGAGTGTGATTTAACATAAAAAATTGTTTAGCTTTCGGGAATCCGAAGTCTTTGTTCATTTTGTGGATACATATATAAAAGTTTTAAAAACATATAATCAAGTAATTTTATTTTACAGAAACAAGGACAAAGAAATGTAATGTTGTTTTCCTATCTTATATATAGTGATTACTTATTATTTGGGTCTATTCTATTCGTATCTTTAAATGTATTCTGCGTTTTGCCAATTATTGTATTATGTTTGAAGGAATACGAAATCACTTTTAAAAATATTTTTAAATAATTTTCATCCTTTGCAGTTTTTTGGGCTTACTTACATTTCAGAAAACGGGCAGTCTCATCGACCCAGTACTGATAATTGTCCTTCTTCGATGACTCGTACCAAACTAATGTGCTCTCAACATTGGCTTCTGGGGGCATTGGTCGGAAGCCAAGACCTGAAACAAGGAAAGAGCAAACGGAGGAGAAAGAGTTTCCTCAGTGAGCTTGAATAAATCTAATTGATTTTATGCTCCTCCTGCTTAAATTTTCCCCATCCAATTAGTTAATTAAATTTGTTTCGTTTAACGACGTCCCTCCGAACTCTCAGCTGAGTTAAGGCTTGCCTTGGGCGCGGCTTATCCACCTAAAAGTTCTTTTTTGGCAATGTCCACACATGCTAATTTTTATTGTTCCCAAACTTCATTATTGAAATTAATTGGGGAATTATACAAAAAAAGTAACTAACCTGGGTTATTTCCAATCAATCCATTGTCAAGCATCCATTTGGGCTTTTCATTGTCCAACGTTTGGTAGAACACCGTAAATATTGCAGCAAAGAATCCAGTTAACGCCGCATAAAATATTATATAGAATAGTAGAATTTTCGCTGAAAAGATTAAAGCAAAAAAATATATCATAATTAGTCAAGAGAAATTTATGTGTTCTTGAATCATCAATCAAAATTGCTAACCTTTTAATTTTATATGTAAGTGTAAAAAATATTAAAGGTTTAGAGCACCTTTTATTGTTATTTGATTAAATATAATGACTGTCCCTTTCGTTAGGTTAATTAATAGTTAGTTAGTTATTTAATATTCACTATAAACTTTTTTGTACCCCTTTATATAAAAATGTATGCCTTCAGTAATTTTTGGTTTCATTGATAAAATCGATTGACTAGGTCTTATAGCTGTTATAGGATAGATTGGGTCTTAAACCAAGCTGCAAGGCTTGGTTAGTTAGTATTTTTTAAAGGCTAAATTATGCATAACTCAAATTAATATTAGGAAAAATAATTAATTTTTGTCTGATCATATTTTTAACTACTCTTGTATGCAAGTTCTGTGTCAAGTTGGGCTTTCGTTGAATGCTTATAATCTCTTAATAATTAATGTGGAAAAGCGGGGGCAAAAAGTATTTAACATGATAAATGGGATTTTTTATCAGGTCATTAAATCATTAAGAATGATAGAGATCGCTGCAGTCTATGAATGTGTTTGGTCGTGGGAAGAATTTAAAAATTCTAAAGTGTGCATCGTGGGAAATAGGTTTTCAGTAATTGGTTCGTATAATGTTTTCAGCTGTAAAAGGTTACTGTGGAGAGCCTTTTCGAAGAAAAACAATTGTTAACATTCATTTGTAATTATTAATTTGAAAATATAGGGAGTTTGTAAAATAAAATAAACATAGTTATACATAGTTCTACTTTACAGAAAATGCTGAAAATTTTAAATAAGTTTAAAGGCAGCCCAAAAGAATGGTAAAAAATTGTAAATGAGCAAAATTTAAACTGAAATAGGACATATAAATATTTTATAGCATACTTTCTGCCGCCTTTTCAGAGGATTTTAAATCCACAGCGGTTTCTGTGCTTATTTATACAGACGTACATGGCTAGATTGTTTCGGCTATTGACGCTGATCTCGGTTATATACTTTATGGAGCTTTGGTACCTACATTACCATTTCCGAATACTTCTACTCTAAGAGTATCGGGTGTAAAAGTTAAAGCTTCTTCTTCTTTAAAATGCGTTATTTTCTCTGCTCCTTGTATGGAAAAATCGGAGAAGCTTTTCCAACTTCAGAGAGCGTTTGCGCAGTGCGCCTCTCGCGGCGCTCTCGAAAGCTCGCTAGCATGTACTCTCCCAATATATAGGTAAGGTCCTGTGGCCCCAACAGTTTTGGAAGCACTGTGAGTGCTCAAGGAGAAAAACTTAAAAATCCGATTGCTACTTACTTACGTCACAAGTGGGAATGGAGGGAGGGGTGCATTGGGAGGACTCTGAGGACTTTGCTGCCATTTAAATTTTTGTAAGGAAGCGAAAACTTTTCACTTCAAATCTATTTTGAGCTTAAGGGTTGCTCTGCCTCGGATAATACTATATATATGTATCAGCTAAATAACTAGTTAGCGGCCAGCTTTGACTCTAGCTTACTTTTCTTCTAATTGGATATCCTCCACTTTCCTTACTGTCCCACAGTTTTCCCTTACACACCGCTTTTTTCCTTACATAATTTATGGTGCGCGCTTGTCAGTTAAGTAAAATTTACGTTCACATGGCAACACACACACACACTGGAAACCAAACTCGAGCAGGAGAGACACATTCAAACTTTTCCTATTGTTGTGTGTCTGCACTTAACGAGCTAGTTTTCTCTATATTTTTTTATTTTTCGCAAGAAGTGGAATGGAATACGCGAACTGGCTCAGCCGGAGGGATGAGATTCGGCGCTTTATTTGCATGTCAAGTTGATGTCTTTGTTGTTGGCTTGAGTGGACTTAGCCTGATTGCTTGAATTGGAAATTTAAATGAGAAATGATGGCTTTAAGGACCCTACAAGAGTTACCTATAATTGAGGGGAGTTTACTGACAAAAGCAATAAGTTCTGTAAATTCCCTAAAAGAACTAAGAAGCTTTAAAAATCAATAGGTATAAAAGATGGTACGCAATATCGCAGGACATAAAAATCAATAAAGATAAGATGGCGGAGAATATAAAACCATATTTCTTTGGTTTATGAATAGCCGTTTATCATATTATAATTACACGGTTGCGCTGAAATTCAATTTGCAGTCGCCCCAATGATGACGATGCCGACGATGATGATGGTGCTTGTGGGTCTGGCTTGGCCATGAATACATAATATCTGCGGCAAGCGTTGCCTAGCCTCTCCTTCTGCCTCTATGTCTGTCTGTCTGTCAGTCTGTATGTATGTGTGCATAACTCATTTCATTCCTTTTTTTTTGCTTCTCCTGTTTCTTGGCGTCTCTGCGGCGACACAGCTACATATTACGTATACGCCCCAGTGGCGTTGCTTTTCATTTGCATTTTCGTAATGGGTCTTTGGCGGCGGACGGACGCTTATTAAGTTACAGGGAAAATATTTTTGCTTGTGATTGATTGGTGCTCCCTCTCTATCTATCTATCTCTGCGAGTAAAATAATTTCCATCACATTTGTTGCCTTATCCTTATCCCTTTTAAATATTTAAATACAAAAATACTAGTTCATGTTTAATCTCTAGTCTTCTTCTTTGACAAGTCACAAATCCTTGGTGAAACTCGGGTATTCCCAAGGACATTTCATTGATATTTGCCAGAGATTTGCATTGGGAGTGAGTCCAATTACGCTGTCATTGGTTGCCAGGCGGGGGAGTTATGGATGTTGTGGGAAATCCAATTGATTTGCGTTCATGTCACCGCGTTTGACGATTAACTGGCAAGGACTCTGAGTCTGTGTGTGTGTGTGTGTGAGCTCACCTGGGCAGTGCGAGCTGAGGAAAATTATTACGTATACGCCAGGCTCTCCGGCACTCTCTCGCTCTGCGGCTTGGCTCTCTCTATGTCTCTCTTTGAACTTTGACATTTGCAGCAAGCTGCAGTGCACTTTATGCCATAATATCCAAGCGGGAGAATAGCGGGCGTGTTCTCTGCTTTCCCTGCACCCTGCTCCCTGTGCCCCGTCTTTCGTTTATTTTTTGATTTCAGCCACAATTTTTACCATTTAAGTAAGAGCTGGGCCGGTGTGGGAGTCGTCTCGTTTTGTGTGTTTACATTTTGACAGTTACTGACTTAAAAAAAACACGCATAGAGGCACTCTGAAAGGACCCACACTTGGAAACATTCAAAGTGGCACACAGACCAACCCAAAATCACCAGCGGAAATGAGAAAATATAAAGGAAGGCAGGCAGAGAAATATATTCAACTGTCAACAGCACGACTCGGCACGCCGCGGGTTGTGTAGCGCGAAAACTGGCACGAGTCGTCCTTTCGCAAGCAAAAAATTCCAAAGCCCACACCAAATGGTACAACTTTGTATAGAAAAATGTGTGTAAGTCTCATGCATTGTCCAATTTTAAATTCATGCTTTAATATTAACGAGCTTTCGTTAAATTATCCAGTGAATTCTGTCATGTCAAGAATGAAAAAGTAGGTTCTGCCCAGCTTTTGTGTCAGGAAATTCAAATTGGGCGTTGAATCAAATATGGAAGGCGAAATAATTAAGCAATATAATATAATATATAACAATATATATTCATAAAGTATATTAAGAATATATATTAAGAATATATGCTTCCCTCTAATTAAGCACCTTTGCCACTTTATATTGTTACTCTGACTAGGTCTAGGTGTATTCAAAGCATTTTGTATTATATAGTCTTTATAAAGATATATTCTTGATATCGAGATATTTAAACTGTCTCACCTGGGAGATCAGCAAATATATTCTATTGTATAACATGTTTAAAATGTGTACCTTAAGATAATGCGATTCGGCAAAAAGAATATACCATAACTTTGAGATAACTATCTATAATTATATTTCAATATCAGAGACAAATATCTGAACTCCATGTTTAAATCGACATCTATCCAATTATAAGTAATTGCAAAAATTAACTCTAAAAGCAACATTTCAAATCTAATATTTCAAATGGATTCTAGTATTGAAAATAGGTATATAAGCATATATTATAATAATAATTATCTGACAAGTGGTAATTTAAGCCGACAAAATGAGAACGAAATAATACATTAAAAAAGTTCCATAAATTTAAAGGCTGAATACTATAATTATCGCGACATAAATCATATTGGTATATATAATGATTTTTAAATTTGTAGTATTCTCTTTTTATAGCGTTATATTATATTATATATTATATAGCGTTATATTATATTATATTTTATATAGGGTTATATTATAAATATTTTTTATAGATTTTATAAAACAAGTAGGACAGCTACAGTCGAGTGTGACCGACTGTGGGATTCCCGGTACCCAAAGCATTGTGGATGAAATAAAATAGTACAGGAACATGGAAAAGAGAAAATGTTGACAAATATTGTTAGGGTCATGTTAACCAACATCCAAAAATATTGATAGGAACATTTTGGGCAACACGGAGTGTTGCTGCCAACACAGAAGAAGAAGCATACACAGAAACTTTATTGTTCTATGTTTATGACAAGATTTTTTTTTTTTTTTTTAGAGCACGTACGCACAAATTTATTTTACTAAGCCTTTAGCTTAGTTATATGTTTTCCTTGATTTCGAAGGGCGTTAGTGGGCGTGGCCAAATTTGAAAACAAACTTAAACTGTGTGCAACAGATTAAAATGTTTGTAGCTCTCTAGCTCTTATAGTCTCTAAGATATGTTTTTCTATACTGAAAAACGGTTAAACGGACATGGCAAGATCGACTCGCCTGCTGATGCTAATCAAAAAAATATGTAAACTTCCTTCACTGCGTTGAAAACTTCTGACTAAAATTATAATTTCCTGCAAAGATATTAAAATAACCGAAATATGAATTCTTTGGGATGAACTACACAGCAAGAGAGTGGATTCAGAAAAAATATCTGTTTGACTCCAATCAATATTATAAGTTATCTTACAACCATTTTAGGCACTTTATAAAATCGTTAAAAAAAGTATTAATAAGATGTTTTAATTAATTTTTCTTGTACCGGATAGGATTTATATCAGTAAAATCCGTAATTAACCGTCAGTGGTGTTTTTTTCATTAAAGAATTAAAATTTCATGATGTTTTTAAATTGTTTATTCACTTATTCGCTTACATACAACAATCTATTTCTTTAAAATTTATATTTTAAAAATTAATATAAACATTTTACTTTCTCTAAAGATTATGCAAATACTGATATAGAACGAATATAATAAGCACTCTTCTTAACTGCTCAAACTGATCGCAAAAAAAAGTAAATACAAATTTTACGAAAATCGATAGCAATATTTATTTTGGATTTTTTTTACACACCTTTGCCGGAATCAATCTTTAGGTATACAATTTTAAAGCCCCTAAAGTATTTTTTGAACAAAAACAAAATTTTCATAAAATATTACGTTAAACTTTAAATTATTTTACTTAAGAAGTAAATCGTTTCATAAAAGTTTAAAATTCATATTTTCTCTAAGTAATTAAATTTTTATTTTTTTTTTTCCATTAATATTATTTTCTTTTGTTCTAAACCTGCATATATGTATATAGTCTATTTTTCGTGACGTTGATGTATCAATTGGCGCCCAGCTGCTCTTGAATTGCCCTCACAACCGCAATAAATTTTCGCCCACTGCCTTTATTGCTAAGTTTATCTCGCATTGCCGTTGCTCATTTTAATACCCTTGCAGAGGGTATTATAGTTTTGTTCAGATTTTTGCAACGCTGTGAATAAAACATCTCCGATACCATAAGGTATATATATTTTTGATCAGCATCCCTAGCCCTATCGATCTAGCCACGTCTGTCGGTTTCTACGCGAACTAGTCTCTCAGTTTTGCAGGCGGAGCGGCCGAAGTCGGACCACTATATCCTATAGCTGCCATAGGAATGGAAACAAAATTAGAGCTCATCTGTTTTTCAACGTATTTCTATAATGGTCGATAGCTAACTATAGTTAGCTGTTATTTTTTACGGTTCAAGAATCACGTTTTTAATTGCATTAAGATCGGACAACTATATCATATAGCTGCCATAGAAGCATTCCGTTGATTTACATAAAAAATTTAAAATTCTACATGGAAAATATAATATTTTTCAATATTTTTTCGTTTTACCAAAATGGATGGATTTTGAATGATCCAATTGCAGACTGCAAGGGTATTCAAACTTCGGCTTACCGAAGTTAACTTTCCTTCTTTTCTTTTCTTTTCTAATGGTTTCCCCTCCTCCAAATGGCATTCTTAGAGAAATGGAAAATGTTTTATTTTCACCAAAGTTTGCATTAGGCTTACGCAATTTTCCTATGGCTGTCTTGTTAATTACCCCGATGTGAATTTTAAGGGCAACGATTTTAGCGGAGGAGTGATGATGTTGCCTCAAAACATGTTTAGCAAGATGGCTGGTGGCGGTTAACTTTCGTGGCTCAGTGTGAATTGCTTAGTTTTCGTTTTCCATTTAAATTGTTTTGCCGTAGCCTTGTTCTGCTTGTTTCTCTTTCTGTTTGTTGTCTGGCAAATTGATGTCAATAATTGAGTGCCATATGCATATACATATGTATGTACAAATGCTTCATGAATTGGTTATATGTTAATTGCCGCAATTGGCAAATGGCCTCAGATTGTCGGAAAGTGCACAGATTTGGATGTTGACAATCTCAATCAATTTGTTTGAATAACTCAATTAACTAAAGAGTGTTGGTAAAATTGGGAGTTTTGGAGATGCGCTTCCGCAGGGAAACCTAAAAATAAGGGGATTTGCCTCCGTTGACTCTATATTGAACACAAAAATTTAAATAACAATAGTTTTGATGGGAAAATATATTTTGTTCAGCAGATCCAAAGCCTAAACAATTATTATTAAGGATTATGTTGTGCATTTTCTGTCCTAGAATTTATCCTTTACGATTTTACAAAAATTAATTTAAGACTTTCTTACAAAATAAATAGATTTAGTTATGAAGTTAATTGTAAAATATATATATTTTCAAAAACCAAATCCACTTTAAATTTTTAACAGCTTGAATTCCGTATATGTGCGGGAAAAATAGTTGCTATACAGCAGAAATAATATAAAACGGGTAGATATGAGAAATAAATAGCAAACATTTTTCTTAATATTGCATAACAAAATCGATGACTAAAGTAGATGTAGCTAATTTGACCGGACTTGTGCTTTGTTCACAATCGCATACTGTGCGTGTGCCGGCAGCGGCAGGGCTGAGAAATTTGCCGATTCACGGGTCAGGGGCTGTGGGCACCACTGGTTTAGGTAGAATATTTAATATGGTAGCTCAACCTCCAGAATAATTGCGATACGCTAAATCCCGTAGTTTGGCAATTATTCCTCAGCCAAAATTTTCGAAAATAATTATTTATAAAGCATTAAAGCCGATTCAAAAAACCGTGTTATTTAAATTAATTAAAATTAATCTCAAATACAGAACTGTAGCTCCTTTTGGTCAGGATTGTCGGCAAGCCCATCTGCTTTCTCTAAACAACTTGGCAACGCAATTTCAGAGCCGTCAAGGGAAACCTAAAAAGCAGAACAGAGGTGTCCATTCCTCCGTGCCTTTGGTGTAGGTCAGCCCAGTGACTGTGAGCTGTGAGCTCAGCACCCTCGCATCTTAGAGGAGATGGCAGCGCGGGGAAGGAGGTGCCTGCCAAGAGTTTAACTGCAGAGGCAACACAACAACAACACATTTGCACCCTAAGTGGGTTACACACAGAGACAGCCAAGCGAAAAAACCCACCTTTGTGCACCGGCCCACAAGACTAAGCCGCCGCTTCTGCTGGCTGTACTGGCTGCCTCGGCTGCCTCGACTGCAACGAGGCTAGAATTGATTTTTGTCGAGACTGAGATCGCATGTCCACAAGTAGGTTTTCACATTTGCGTTGCCTCCATTGCCTCCATTGCAGGCGAATAAACTGGGTTATAGGCAATCTAGCTTCGACTAAACCTGCGATAGCTGCGGAGACAGACAGCAGTCAAGTGTTCTGCCGCAGCAGAAAGGTAATAGTCACACACACCATTGTTTTATAATGATTGAAGGGTGCACAACATTGTACCAATCCCAGTTACTAATCACACTAAAAGAAACGCTTTAGAGAGAGAATAATTAATTCAAAGGCCAATTCAACTTCAGATTGGTTTTCAGTGATCAGAAGTTCACTTTGATTCTAGTGCAGTAACCTTTCTGGTTCATATTTTCAAAGATCATTCTTATAGGCCTGAGCAAGAATAGGTAAAGGCACTATTTTTAATATTTAACTCATTTTTATAGTAAGTTTATGT
>VNJO01012211.1:0-23882 GCA_008042535.1 Drosophila tani | reverse complement strand
ATTCTTTCTTTATCCACCTGCAGCCCTTATTCAAGAAGAGGATTTATTAGAAATAAAGTTATTTTGTATGGAGCAAATGGAAACATATAATATAATAAAAAATTCGGATAGTTTTTTGAGTCCTTGTTCGATCACTTCAGAAAGCCGTAACAGTCCATCTTTAAATACAAGTACTATGCCATCCCCCGTTTCGAAAACATCTTTTTTTTTCCCGAAGTTAGTTGCCACCTCTAATTGTAAATCGGAAGAATCTGCACTGGAAGAAATAGAACGTTATTGTAAAGAAAGAGTGCCCATAAGCGAATATTTTGAAGCGATTGAGTGGTGGAAAACTAACGAAATAAATTACCCTCGATTATCAAAGCTAGCCCTTGTACTCCATTCAATACCTGCAAGTAGTGCCGCCGCTGAAAGGGTTTTTTCATTGGCAGGCAATATTATTACTGAGAAGCGAAATAGATTAGCTCCCAAATCAGTAGATAGTATCATTTTTTTGCACTCTTTTTTTAAAAACTTTAATATAAGAGAATAACCTTAAAACTGAAATTTATGTTCCTTTAATTTTTATAAAAAGACTGAAAAAAGTTGTTATGTTCCTTTAATTTTTATAAAAATACTGAAAAAAGTTGTTATGTTCCTTTAATTTTTATAAAAAAACTGAAAAAAGTTGTTATGTTCCTTTAATTTTTATAAAAAAACTGAAAAAAGTTGTTTATTTTGCCTAATTTTCCTTATGATTTTAATTTAAAATGTGAAATGAAACAAAACCTGAAAATGAAAGAACTGAAAATTATTTTTTATAATGATATTTAGATTAAGAATTAATATTTAAGACGCAAAAAACATATTAAATTTGTATTCACAAAACTATTTTTGCAAGTGTATTTGGCTTTAGTTTCAACATTGGGAGTTCTAGGAAGTTCGATCGTGCAAGTGGGTAAAGCAAAAGACAACGATAAGAAAAGCACTCACAAGAAGAAGCAAGAACCTCTAGCCACCGAGTGTTTTTTTCGGCTCCAGTATTGCGGTCTCTTTTCTACGCACTTCTTTTGTGTGCATTTTTTACGCAACTTTAATGCATACACACAATCAAAAAATGACCTGCAGACGATCTTCACTTGTGTGTAGGAGCACCGGAGAATTATTGTCGAGTGTTTACTCGCATCCTATCCCAGTTGCCGAAAAATAACTCGGGTGTCGAAAACACTCGGTATTTATCCGGTGGTCTTGTTGGTGCGGTAGCTCGCTGCCGTTCTCTGGTGTGTACGCATTGGACATAAGATACAAGGGTATTATAGGTAAGTGCCAAATAAAAAAGTATGTAACAGGCAGAAGGAGGCATCTCTGACCCCATAAAGTACGAGTATAAATATTCTTGAACGGCATCACCAGCCAGTCTGTCCGTCCGTGTGAAACAACAGATCTCAGAGACTATATAAGCTAGAGTTACCAAATTTGGTGACAGCATTGCAATCTGTTGCACTGTTGGCCACGCCTTCTTCCGCCCCCGAAAATTATAAAAAAAAGTTATGTAAGCTGTATACGTAATTTTCGGCATAAAATAGTTAATATATAAGTACATATAAAATAAAAATATAGGCATTCGCGAACGTGTTCTGAAAATTTGATTAGAATCGGAAGATAAACATGGCAGTTATTAAACAATAAAGTTTCTGTGTATACTTCCTCTTCTTGTTGAGAGACATCCCGTTCCAGGCTACATTTGTCTGTTTTGGGTGTTGGTCAACATGTTCCTAGCTACATTTGTCTTTTTTGGGTGTTGCTCAACATGTTTCTAGCAACATTTGTCTTCATTAGTCATGGGCTGTTTAATTTCACCCACAATGCTTTGGGTACCAGGTATCTCAGAGTCGGTTACACTCGACTGTAGCTTTCCCACTTGTTCTAGGTTGATTTTAGATGTTTTTTTTTTTGTATGTAATTAGCACAAAAACATTGATAAATGGAAATGTTAAAAATAAGCAACACCCAAAAATGACAAATGTTGCTGGCAACATGTTGTGCATCCAAAAAATGCAAATGTTTTTGGGACAAGAAGAAGAAGCATGCACAGAAACTTTATTTTTCAATAACTTAGTTACACGTTTTTCGTGATTTTCGGGGGCGGAAGTGAGCGTGGCCAAATTTTAAAACAAACAGATAGGAATGTCGTCACCGAATTTGGTAGCTCAAACTTCTACAGTCTCGGAGATCTTTTGTTTTACACGAACAGACAGACGGACATGTGTGGTATCACTGATCAAGAATATATATACTTTATAGGGTCGGAGATTTCTCCATCTACCTGTTGCATACATTCTCGGTCGACACTTACTAATAATACCCTTGTACCCTATTAATACCTGGTACAAAAAAAAATCGCGGGTTTGGGAGATCAGTGTATCCAATCCCTATGTATTTTTGGCCGTTAAACACGAATCCGATGGGATGTGTATTTTATACAAGGACTGCGCGAAAAACAATTTCTGATAGCATGCCTTTTTTAAATGTTTATACCCGGTACCCTATGGACAAAGGTGTTATATTTTAGTGCCAACCGAGAATGTATGTAACAGGCAGAAGAAAAAATCTCCGACCCTATTAAGTATATATATTCTTAATTAGCGTCACCAGCCGAGTCGGTTTAGCCATGTCCGTCTCTTCGTGTGAAACAACAGATCTCAGAGACTATAAAAGCTAGAATTACCAAATTTGGTGACAACGTTGGAATCAAGTTTGTTTTAAAATTTGGTCACGCCTTCCCCGCCCCCAAAAATTATAAAAAACGGTATATTAGCTATAGTCGTAATTTTCGGCTTCAAGTAAATAGATAAAATAAATAAGTAAGTATTCGCGGACTTTTTCTGAAAATTTAAGTAAAATCGGATGATAAACATGGAAGTTATTAAACAATAAAGTTCTATGTTGAGACGGCCCTTATATGGTGAGTATATAGTGAGTGGCCAAAATACTGCCTAAGGGTGAAAAAAAGTCTTGCGTGCTTTTGGTCGCAGTTTTAATTCGTAATGCAGCTGTGTACAGCTGCAGAATTCCTAATTTTTGGGTGTTGTTCAACATTGTGAGGAGTCGTAAAACTCCCCACAAATCTCGAGGCAGGAGAGCCCTTAGCAACAGCGAAGGCAGCGAGGATGCGGCAGAATTCAAGGGCATCCAGGTCCACCGTTAAATACTGGACCTTGGACCCGGCCAAAGCGGAGAGACCGTGAAATAACGGTGCCGCGCTGGACCTTGGACCCACGTCGCCAAAGGGCAATGAGGTCGAACGGGACATCTTGGACATTGGACCCTAGCGAGCCGTGTGCAAAAAGGGAAATAACAGGACATCGTGGACATTGGACCCTGGCGAGCCGTGTGCAAAAAGGGAAATAACGGGACCACGCCGCAGCCTATAAAAGGACGACGCAGGCGCAGCTCGAGACAGACAACCAAGATACGCGAGCGAAAGTACTGAGAGACAACCAAGTGAGACCAGAGAGACAGACATCGAGATTCAAGTGCGAGAATTAAATCGAGTGCGTGGCCGTGAGAGTACCGAGTAACCGACTGCTCAACGCCCAGATCAAGATACCAGAGTCAAGACGCTAGGCCAAGGCTGAGACTGCAACGGTGAGATCTGCAGGACACGGACATTGGAGTGGAGACGAGTGCTGGACAGGAGCAGAATCGAGAGAAGGACGAGCTACGGCAAGGTGAGCGCGGATCAAGAGTTTGTGCCAGGCGTCGGGGTTACGGTGGACTGACGATAAGGCTGGATCCTCGGATTTGACCTGTCGGGACATCTGTGCTGACGATAAGGCTGAATCCTCGGATTTGACCTGTCGGGACATCTGTGCTGACGATAAGGCGGAATCCTCGGATTTGACCTGTCGGGACGTCTGTTTCCCAGGCTAGAGCCAGACCGACCTCAGGGAACACGACGAAACAGGTGATCCCAGGATCGTTCTGGTCGGACCCGAAGGGAAGGTTGTGCAGACTTTTGAGTCCTACAAGCCGGGTGGAACTGGAGAGACGCCGTTGGAGAACGACGCCGTAGGAGTCCGCAAGTAGCACGAGGAAGTACGAGAGCCAGCGACGCCGTCGAGGAGCGCCGCCGAGAAAGCACGAAGGGAATCTTGAGCCGAGGAAGGCACGTCGCCGACCAGGCAAGCAGCAACAGCCAGCTGACGCAGAACAATTCCAGCGAAAAGAAAAACTAAATAAAGTTTTCCGATTTGTCCCAATCGGATATCACTGCATTTTCTTGGGTCACGGGCAGTCACGCAATACAAATTTGGTGGGACGAACACACAATATCTCTGAGCTAGTCGCGGCGTTTACGTAGCGATCAAACAGTTAAAAACAGTTCGTTACAACATGTTCCTAACATAATTTGACTTTTTTTAATGTTGCTCAACATGTTTTTAGCTACATTTGCCTTCATTTGTTTTTCCATGTCAGTGTGTTTTTTTAATTTCATCGACAATGATTTTGGTACCGGGTATCTCACAGTCGGTCACCATCGGCTGTAGCTTTCCTACTTGTTTGCTTCGAGGTGTATGGGAGCTGCAGAAGGCTGCAGCAAGACTCTACAGAATTCGATTAAAAAATATTCAAAGAACATGCTACATAAATATGGCAAATGTACAAAAATTTACAAATTTTGTTATTTTCGATCAAAATTGAAAAATAGCAGTGTTTAAAAAACTGCAGTCGAAGTAGCAGAAGTCGCAATATTTTTGCTTTCCACTGCTTCGACTGCGAGCGACTTCTTAAAATGAACAGTTTCTTCTGCTTCTGCTTCCGAAATAAACAGAAGTCGCAGTAGAAGCAAAGCCAAAAATGAAAAAGCGACCAAAATCAAACAGCAACAAAAGTCGCCGGTTTTCGTTTTGTTGCATTCCGCTTTGCTGTTGCTTTCGATCGTGAGCGTAAGTCGAAGCAGCAGCAACTGTCGACTTCCAGAAGTCGTCGACAGTCGCAGTCGCGAAAAACGATTCGCTCGACTGTTGGCTGCTTCTGATTTTTGTTGCTGTTGCTTTCGATCGTAAGCATAAGTCGGTGGCAGCAGCAAGTGCGACTTTTGGAAGTCAACAGCCGTCGCAGTCGCGAATAACTAGACATTCTGTTCTTTTTCTTTTTGTACATGCACTTTTTATTTTTATTTTTTACTCGTTTTTCTTAGTTAAAAAAATTATAAGGGAAATCAAAATTTATAAGAACAAATGAAGTTGAACATAAAAGCATAATAAATAATAAGTAATAAATAATAATTAATTTTTGTCATTTTTCTTACTAAATAATTTTTATAAAATACATATATTATTGTCAATCGCTTTGTTCGTCATTTTGTTCGTCATTTTGAAAGAGTTCATTGAATCAATTGCCGTGTCAAAAAAGCTGGGACTTAATTTAACGAGCAATATGTGCTCAAGAACACCCTGGCTTAAGCGATTGCGGTTGTCGGTTAGCACCAGTCTTAGCGTAGAGAATGCTCGTTCAATCGACACCTGTTTCAAAATAAATTTATTAATAAATAAACTTCAATTAATCATGGAATTATTATACCTGAGTTGGTGGTACGGCATAACAAACATTGCTAATAGCGAATAACTCCGGGTCAGTGTATTGTTTTCCTTTCCAATATTGTAAAATGTCTGTGTCTATTCTTTGATAAGGAAGTTGGAGATTTTCAATTTTTGAATAAACGTCCATTGTACTGTTGACTTCGGCTTTAACACCTTGCGTTAAGTATGCATCCAACAATGCGTCTTCCTCATCAAAAAAATAGTTCCCCATTTGATTTGAGCTGGAATTCGGGGTTGAGCACAAATCGCCAGTAGGATTAAGACTATAAAGTCTGTCCCAAATGAATTTCAAATAACCCATGGCGTCCGATTTTTGGTCAGATGACAATGTATGTTGAAAACGGGGATCCAAAAACAAGCACGAAACTACAAATTTGTTATCTTACATTGTTCAATTGTTTTTCAATTGCATCAAAAATTTGATTTCCAATAGTTTTTGTCAAAAGCTGACTTGAATTCATTACTATTATTTCTGTTGATATTTTAAGCTTAAGCCATTGGGCGTAAAAATTGCTGTAGTTCAATTGTTCCTCTTGGAATTTTTTTATTGTTTTTTGCAAGGGACTGAAAACAATGCAGTAGATCTCAATAAAATCCCAAAACGAGGATTCTAAGTCAAAATTTTCTTCGTCTGATTTGTTTTTAATAGATTCAATTTTATTTAAAATATCTTTGGCTTCTAATAGGTTTTTTTTAACATATCGTAAGTGGATCCCCATCTGGTTGGGCAATCTAATTGGGGCATTTTCAATTTTTTTAACTCAAATATTTCACGATAGCCGTTTGAGGTTTTTCTTATATATTTTGTCATATTTCGACAATTGAACAGGCACTTGAGTATGTCCAATGACTTAAGTACGTCAAGGGCAATCAGCTGTGCTGTATGTGCAGCACAACGACACACTTGTATATTGCCTATTAAAACATTTGGCACGTTTTCTATTGCATCAATCTTCTTTAAATAATCTTCGTTGCTGCACTCTTTGTCGTCCTCTTCAATATTTTGCTCGAAAACGAACGATAACATTTTGGTTGCTTTAAGCATATTTGCACCGATATCAGACGTTATGGAGACAATTTGATTTAAATAAATGTTGTATTTTTGCAGCACTTTGAGCATTTCAGCGGCAAGACTTTTAGCTCCACTTGATCCTGCGCCTTTAAGCTCGATCATTCCCAAAATTATGGATTTTACTTGAACCGCGCTTATGTATTGTGCACTAATTCCAAAAATGTTTCTTGACATTCGCGATGCACTGTCAATTTTCAAAGACAATAATTTATTCTTCGTTTCATCTGCTATGTGAGCCCGGATATTATTTGCCACTTTTTCTAATATACTCTTGCAGTTTAATGCATTTAATGTCATTATTTTGCCATCTGCAGTTTTGAGACCTTTACAAATTGGATCGAGAATGTTCCTCATATTTGGCAAATTCAAAACATTAAAAGGAATACTGTCTTCTGTAACCAATCCGATAAAAGACCTTATAAGCTCTTTTTTGTTCACTTCAATTTTTATTTTTTTTCCGAATTGGTTTAGTCGAGGAACTTGATGATGCCGATTCAATTTTATTCAGACTTAATATGTTTAAGTTAATGTTGTGTTGCTTTATTAAATGCGTTTTTAAATTAGATAGTCTATTATTTTTAAGAGTACTTTTGCATATATTGCATATTGCTAAGCCTTCGGTTACGTTGTTTTCAAAATGTTTCCACACTACACTTGGCGCCATAGCTACGTGCGACTCTACCGGCAAGCTCATTAAAAGTAAAATGCAAAAGAACTAACAGCACAGAATTTCTGGAGACTGCGACTGACTTCCACGAATCTACTGCCAGCGAAATACGCAAAGCAATAGCGACAAAAATTAGAAGCAACTAACTGTTTTTCGCGACTGCGACGGCTGGTGACTTCCAAAAGTCGCACTTGCTGCTGCCACCGACTTATGCTTACGATCGAAAGCAACAGCAACAAAAATCAGAAGCAGCCAACAGTCGAGCGAATCGTTTTTCGCGACTGCGACTGTCGACGACTTCTGGAAGTCGACAGTTGCTGCTGCTTCGACTTACGCTCACGATCGAAAGCAACAGCAAAGCGGAATGCAACAAAACGAAAACCGGCGACTGTTGTTGCTGTTTGATTTTGGTCGCTTTTTCATTTTTGGCTTTGCTTCTACTGCGACTTCTGTTTATTTCGGAAGCAGAAGCCAAATCAAAATCACATGAAATGAAACTTACTGCAGTTTTTTAAACACTGAAAAATAGTGAGTTGGTAGATATTCAATTTCTTGGAGAAACAAAAACAAACAGTAAAATCAATAAATAAAAACAAAAAAATTGAGAATCCATTAAATAGTTCTCTTTAAATTCTACCTGAAACTTTGTCAAATTGCATTAAAATTGAGTGTTATTTTTTTTTTTAACAAAAAAAAGACAACTTTGGAACGGTATGTCTTCTCAAAAAATATGCCTATTGACATTTTGTATTTGTAATCTTTGAACAATTTTCTATATAATGTGTGTACTCAAAATATAGAAACATCATGTTTTTTATTTTTGCAACGCCGTTTGTTCTAGAGGTTAAATAGTGTGCTCATTAAAAAAGACAAAATCGCTTATTCCATGGTCGCTAATGACCAGCCACAATAAAACCTTTTTAGAAAATGTTGTCTTTCTAATTTGAGTGACTTTTGCTGGTGGTTGAGTGTTAGGAAACTTAAACCAGTATTTCGGAATACATTTATGACCATTCACTGTGAAATATGTCTCATCGTCATCTGTGACTTTAGAAAAAGTTTTTTTAAAACATTTCTTGACTCTAATGTCTTTTATGTTCTTTTTTTAAGTTTTGTCGCTCACGTTGTATTTTTGTGCCTTTAGTTTTGCTCAAACTTGAGTCTGATGGACCCATTTTTTTCGGACCCCGGGGTTCTATCAATTTTTTTTAGCAACCTGAACACCCGAAATTACTTAATAAAGTTCTTTAAAAGCCGATAGCAGAAAAGTTATGAAAATTTTAATTGTTCGGCTGAGATGGGTTATTTGCGATATACAAGTATGTGCAAGTCGAATTTCGACGCTCTACTGTGTTCAGAGGCATCACCACGACTACGCATTTTCTAGAAAGCTTATTTGTTTAGCTATGTATGCTGAAATTGTACCTTTTATTACGGTGTGGTTTGTTTTACTCTGACGATTATTGCATGTTCAATTTTGTTCCTAAACAACATACCTTACTTATCGACAGATTTTTTAAGAGGCCATACCAATGTAACATTTTGAAAAAAACACATTTTTTTTGTGGTAATTTTTACCAATAAGACGGAAGACGACAACAACCAGGTCATCTCGGATAATTGATTGGATGTTACCACAAGGATGGAGGAATCCACAACCGGGATCTATCACACACCACAGCGAAAGTCCAGATAAGTGTGTGAGCGAAACAGAGCGGATGATACTGCTACAGAGGACTCCAAAACCAAGATCGAGAAGACGAAAGGAATGAAAAGAAATTAGAATGAAAATAAATAATTTTGTTAATAAAGAAAAGGGAAAACCAGGAAAAAATTAAAAGAGGAAAAGAGGGAAGGAACAAATGAAATAACGATATTGGAAAAAACAAAACAAAAAAAACATATAACAAATATTTAGTAAAGAATAATAAAAAATACTGTGAACGGCAGTCCATGTAATGACGTTGAGCACCGAAACTGTGGTGCGCAAAGAGACTACTATATATAAAATACTATATAAAATGTATTACGATAGTCCGATCTGAACCATTTATATATTCATCGAGGTATTGTAAAGCTCTTTGAAAATGCATTCTAAGATTTTTTAAGAATGAATTAGTTCAGGTGAAATGGGAGTGAAAGTGCTCTAGATTTAAATATCGAATGACACTTCAATCAAACCGATAATCCGTTCAAAAGATATTCAATAAAAAAGACTTAAAACGCCTTTTCGAAATTAAAACATTTGTCACTATGTTTGCCTGTCTGTTTGTCGTTATGTATGAACTCTTCGTTTTAGAGTCCTGGAACCACTCTTGTCCATGTCTTGATTTTTCAACAGATTTTTGAAGTGAAACTTCTTTCGGCACGTCATGGATTTTTGGGGACGGAGTGAAACCGACTCAGGATCGTCACGAATATCGGCGAGTAGAGCGAGATAGAGTGACTCTCACCACCGCTCACCGTTTTGCTTGCAAATAACTTAAACAGCTTGCTATCTCGGTCTTACACATGGGCAATTTTGTATCACGCAACGGTGGATAATAACTAGTGCTGACAGAATTTTTGCGAAAAATAACTTATTCTAATGGAAAAGTTAAAAAAAAGTAACAATATAAAAAATATATAGGAAAATGATAGAAAGTATTTATAGACAATTACCTAATATATTTCCCATGTGTAGATTTTAGGCTACAAAGAACCATTTCAAATAAAGAATACATTATTGTATATATCAAATTGATATAAAATTATGATTTTATGTTAATATATTTATTATATTCAATATATATTGTAAATTATTTAAATATCAGAAGCAATGATGATATTGATTGTTGATTAAAGGATTAGTTATTGTTAGTTTTCTGACACTTGCCCACTAGAAAAAGCTAATTCCCGTTAAAAATGCTGTCAGCGCTGATTCTTAAGTCCTCCTTTGATGCATTCTGCCCATGCCTATGAGTAAAAACGAGATAGCATGCGATCGCTTGGTGCGTTGCCGCCGGCACGCATCAGTAAAAAGAAGATATACTTACAAACATTTGCATACAAATATGTACATACATCCATACATGTCTATTGTTTTGCGGAATCGTGCCTTGACAAATTGTAAGCTGTTCTGAATGCAACACCAAAAGGTATCGCTGTGTGAATATGGTCTCAAAATTCTTGAAGTTTCACTTCTGTTGTGCGTAGGGTTGACACACCCCTTTTTTCGAGTTTTTTGGATACTAGCAGCATGATAGCAGTTGAGTTAATGATTGAAATTTCCACTTTTTTAAGGTTTATCGGGCTCCAGCACCCAAAGTACTTCCCCAATACAAATAAGATGTATTGTATCGAGCCTTAGCTCAGCGACTGTACAGGTTCGCTCCACCAAATTTATATACGTGACTGCTCGTCCAATGAGAACGCTGAGGATTAATGTGGTACTTAGGTTGGTTTATTACATTTTTCGAAAGCTAGCAGGATGTATCGCCCGGCAGGTCGAACTTGCGTCCACCCTTATATAATTTTTACAGAGAGGGGCATCTGCTTTAACTCTCAAAAATCACAGCAACGACTTTTTTCCGTGAGCAATACATGTGTCAGAAAGAGACAGAAAAGGTCGCATCAACTACTAATACTAAAATTATACTAACTGTTATTTAGTATTTTTACATATATAGGTGATTTTTGTGCTTGGAGCTTGTGCCATTTATTTTAAATAACCGATAACTGCCATATACAGTGTTCAATCCAAATCACCGAATAGTAAACACTGCAGTACAAGCATGCTTTTCACTGTATTATATAAAAAATACAATTTATTTGAGCCATTTCATAAAGGTTAAAAAAACACTTGCTCTATTTAAATTATACAGCATTTTATATAGTTATATGTAAACTAGTTAGACAGAGCACTGTACGCCAACTGGATTCGCATCAACTCGGGCTTTGCGTAAACAGGATCAGCAGGAAAAAAGTTGATGTGATCTTAAACGGTTGCGTGAAAAGGCTATTATCGCCGCTGCCACCCTTATCGCCTGCTTCACCGCCTAGCAGGATGTATCGAACTAGCAGGTCGTACTTTCGTCCTCCCATATCGCCGCTGTCACCCTTATTGCCCGCTTCGCAGCCTCGCTACATCCTTGATCCTTGATCCTTGATATCGAGGTGATCCTTGCGTGTCTTGTTGATCCTCGCGCTCCTTGCTGACTTCCTTGAATCCTTAACTATCGCGCTCGTTTTCCCTCTCACACTTGAACGCAGCCACCGTTCTGCCTCCTTTTACAGGCAGTCCAAGTCCGTTGTATTCACGGCGTCTCCTCTTTGGCGGCCAAATGCGTTACATCTCGTTGCATGGTGCTAGTCAGCTTTAATAAGATTCATTTCTCCTTTCCCCTTGTCCCACATGTGTATTTACTCCGCTTCTGCTGCTATTTGTGGAGATTTATTCAACTCCTCACATTTCCCTCTTCCTTCGAGAACTGAAAAAGCGGTTGGCTTTTCCTTTTTAAACTTCCCGCCTTATTCGTATTAATTTTTAGTCGAGTTATTATTTTTATACTCCCACCCGGTCTGGTCAAACTCTCGCGATAGGCGCGCTCTCCGTTTATGGGATAGTTTGTTTGATCTGACATTTGTCATCTGTCAGATTTTTCTCATCATCATTTTTTCACCATGGTGACCCCGCGCTTGTTTCCCCGGCTACCGAGAGACGTCGTTTCAAATTTATTTTTCTTCTGTGTATAAACACACGAAAAACTTTAACAGTTGGGCAAATACTGGTAAATACTTACTTAAAAGTTTAATATATTATTTGAATAGCAAATAGTAATCGCACTGCCTTGTATCGATATTAAACTATCGAAATTGAGAAGCTTAAGAAGAAGAAGAATGAACGAGGTCCTGTTTAGAGGTGGAGAAACATCGATGAAAACATCGATGCATCGATGTTTTTGAAATGTTTGGGAACATCGATGTTTTGTGGGGAAACATCGATGTTTTTGTCACATCACTAAAGTAAGGGAAAACTCTTTAATTTTTTTTAAAGGAAACTTTTTTTTTCTGTTTTCTTGAAAACATCGATGTTTCATTGATGTTTTTATGAAAACATCGAAAAACTTCGATGTTTTTTTCCATCGATGTTTTTTATTTAAACATCGAAAAACATCGATGTCTGCAAACATCGATGTTTCTCCACCTCTAGTCCTGTTTCGTTTTGTGTAAACATATCATATTATATTAATTTACCATATGTTAAGCTCCCTGTAAATTTATTTTGATTAAAATCTTCTTTAACGAAAGCTAAGTTCGGTAAACCGAAGTTTGTATACCCTTGCAGTTTAAAGAAATACGTTTAAAAAAAGATAAGTTAATTTTTTGTATACCCTTGCAGAGGGTATTATAATTTTACCATGATATTTGCAACGCAGTGAAGGAGGCATCTCCGACCCCATAAAGTATATATATTCTTGATCAGCGTCACCAGCCGAGTCGATCTAGCCTTGTCCGTCTGTCTGTCTGTCTGTCTGTCTATCTGTCTGTCTGTATGTCTGTCTGCCTGTCCGTCTGTCCGTCTGTCGATTTCTACGCGAACTAGTCTCTCAGTTTTTGAGCTATCGAGCTGAAATTTTTAGCATAGTCACACGTGAAGTGGGCCGCTGCCGGTTTCAATGGTCGTGTTGGGGATTTAATCTCCAAACAAGTCGGCTTTACGTGGTCTTGCACAAAATGCCGTGGGATGACGGATGAAATGCGCACCTCTATGAGGCAAACTAGGACTGGATTTATGGAAGTTCAGAAACTCCTCACCTCTATGAACCACAAATTCCTGGCAGTAGAATCACAGATCCTCGGACTATTCTAAGCGAATCACCGAAAAGAAGGATTCCAAATAATCCTCAACTGCCTGCAAATGATTTACCTTTCACGGTGCTCTCCACTCTAACAGGCACTAACAACATAAAACATTCACCGAACTATCTTACACCGTCTTTTCTACCTGCTCATACTACTCTTTCTGGATCAGACAACTCATCAATGCCGTCGCACCCAGAACTGGCTGCGTCATCACCTGGTAATATTCGCCTGGAGCAAAACCTTGCCACTTCTGGATTGCAGCTAGTTCTAATCGCTGTCGACTCAGCATCTGCCTCAAATGCAGCTTACGTCATCAAAGGTTTTTCTGGCCCAAGCCAGGGGGCTCCTGAACGCTCTAATGTCCCTCTGAGTGGTGTTCCAAATCGAAATGGCCAAAGAATAAATATGTCGGCTCCTGCGGTCTCGGGCAATCCTCTGAAAGGGGTCATCCAAAAATCTATATTTGTAACCAGACTCAACCCAGAAGCCACTGCCGAGGACGTGAGAATATACCTCTGCAAAATACTTCTTGCTCCGGATAAAGCTATTCCCATCTATAAATATTATTTGAGGCATAATTGCTTTATGTGAAATATGTCTTAAATCTTTAGTCTCTAATCAAGAAATATTTGCGGATAACTTTGTTACTCATAGAGTTGACCGCCCTACCTTGGGTGGTGGCGTTCTAAGTGCAGTTTACATTTCACTTTCCTCGAAGCTTTTTGCTTTTGAAAAAATGCCCACCCTTTTCAATACCAGAAGATCCCTACCACCCATCCTTATTGTTGAAAGTAGAAATTAGCGTAGAAACTCGTAGTACATCTATCACGCGAGTCAAATGTTTCCGCAAAGCCGATTTTAGTGGTTTAAGCCAACTTTTGAGTGCCATTGATTGGTCACCTTTAAAATCTTGCAATGATCTGGAGACTGCAGTGTCAACGTTTTATGAGCATTCGTCAACGGAATGTTATATTTTCGTTATTATACCCTTGCAGGAGTATTATAATATTGCCATGATATTTGCAACGCAGTGAGGGAAACATCTCCGACCCCATAAAGTGTATATATTCTTGATAAGCATCACCAGCCGAGTCGATCTAGCCATGTCCGTCTGTATGTCCGTATGTCCGTCTGTCTTTCTGTCGGTTTCTACGCAAACTAGTCTCTCAGTTTTTGAGCTACCTGCTTGAAATTTTTAGCATAGTCTTATTTCTTTAGCACGCAGTATATATATCGGAACGGCCGAAATCGGACTACTATATCTTATAGCTGCCATAGGAATGATGGCGAAATTAATGTAAAAAAAATTTTAACTTCTCTGTTTTTATACTTTTAATATACATTTTTATAAATTTTGAGATATAGCAGTTTTTTATGGTTCTAGAACTACGGTTTTCATTTTATTAAGATCGGACAACTATATTATATAGCTGCCATAGAAGCGATCGGTCCATTTATATGAAAATGTAAAATTCTACATGTAAAATGTAAAATTTACAAAATTCGATATTTTTCAACATTACTAAAGTGGTAAGATTTTCAATGATCCAATTGCTTCTTCGGTTTACTGAAGTTAGCTTTCTTTCTCGTTTTACATTAATTTCGCCATCATTCCTATGGACAATCACATTTCTATTCAACCAATCTTTGCTTCTTTTTTGAATTCCCGATAGTTTGGAGTGAATCTTTTATATTCCTCTGCATAAAAAAGGCTCTATATCCCATATGGAAAACTATCGTGGTATCGCTAAACTCTGACATACCTAAGCTTTTTGAACAGGTGATCACCTGCAAACTTCAAAATATGTGTACCTCCATAATCTCTCCAGCTTAGCCTGGCTTTGTTCAGCATCGGTTAACCACTTCAAATCTCCTCGAATTCACTTCTTTCATTCATCGTAGTTTCCTTAATAAATGTCGAACTGATGTTATTTTTTCTGATTGCAGCAAGGTGTTTGATTTAGTAAACCATACCCTTCTCCTCCACAAACTCTTTCTTTTAGGACTCCCACCAATTTTTATAAACTGAATTTTGGCTTATCCCATAGAACTCAACGCGATCTTTTTACCAATTAATTATCTTCTTTTGTTTATGTGCTTTCTGGTGTCCCCCAAGGTAGTCATTTGGGTCCATTACTGTTTGTACTATTTATATAAACGATCTCCCAAACATCATGTCTACCTTTATGAAAGCTGATGACGTAAAAATTTGCCTATCATACTCCGATTAATTCTCCCACCTTCACCTCCAAACGGATCTAAACTAATTGCAGTTATGGTGCTCTACCAATTTGTTATATCTTAACCATGGAAAATGCTACAAATGCAAATAACGGTCTTGGAAATTGTATTTTGGAACGAACGAGGTGTGTTAAAAAAGTATCGCGAATGATGCATTTTCGCGGGTTACGTATATTCGAGTTTCGATTTTGTTGTGGCGTTATGTTGGTACTCATGTCTCTCACTTATGCCGACAAGCTCGACCATTTTGAATGTTCACTTAATTGTTGACAGCTGCTTTGCTTGCACGTGTTTTGGATCGTCTTCGATTTTTACCTATTCAAAGAACCTGTATCAAATTTTGTGTGAAAAACGAAATTAAGTGCGCGGATGCATTCCGAATGTTAACTGTGGCATACGGAGAAGCTACCTTGGTACGATCGGTGGTACGATCATTGTTCTCAGAAGGCCGAGAAGAGGGCCGAAAAGAACAAATTTTGGCTTTTGCACCACGACAACGCCCCTGCTCACACATGGTTGGTTATGCGCGACTTTTTTGCCAAAAACAACACACTAATAATGCCGCAGCCACCGTATTCCCCAGATCTGGTCCCCTGTGACTTTTTATTGTTCCCTAAACTGAAGAGGCCCATGAAAGGACGACGTTACGCTACGCTTGTCGAGATAAAGACGACATCGAAGGAGGAGCTGAACAAGATAAAAACAAGTAAGAAAGCTACAGTCGACTGTGCTCGACTGTGAGATACCCGGTACCTAAACGTTTGCGCTTCACACTAAAAGGCAATTTAAAATTGTACATACATTATAATAGTCTACTTCGATACTTCTTAAAATAAATCGCCTCTCGAATTAGCTCCCGACATAAACAATTTAATGTCATACTTAAATATGAATGATACAGCTGTCGGCTACAGCTTGCAACAGCAGTGCCTTAGGGCGGTGTGTTAAAATTCTAACCTTATTGCTAATATCTCCCATGTTTATCATCCGATTTTACTGAAATTTTCAGGAAACGTCCATTTTATTTTATTCATTTATTGTATCTATTAAATTTAACCCGAAAATAACGAGTATAGCTTGTTTTACGTTTTTTATGATTTTTGAGAGCGGAAGTGGGCGTGGCCAAATTTTAAAACAAACTTAATCTGCGTGCAACAGATCTAGCTCTTATAGTCTCTGAGATCTGTTGTTTCACACGGACGGACAGACGGACATGGCTAAATCGACTCGGCTGGTGGTGCTGATCAAGAATATATACTTTATGGGGTCGGAGATGCCTCCTTCTGCCTGTTACATACCATACATTCGTGGTTGGCACTAACTTATAATACCCTTGTACCCTATGGGTACCGGGTATAAAATATGATTTTTTTAAGTGCTTTGAAGATTGGAAAAACCTTTGGCACAAGTGTGTAATATCTCATGAGGATTACTTTGAAGGCAACAAAATTGATATTCATGAATAAATAAATAATTTTTGAAAAAACTGAAAATTTGCGATACTTTTTGAACACACCTCGTATATCCCAAGTAAATGATCGTGGTGTTTTATTTTAGAGTAAACTATGTTAAAGAAGCCACATCTCGATTACTTTCGGCAAAGCTAGGGGAGTTTTAGCCTTCATAAAGCTTTGGGCCAATGAGTTTGACGATCCATACACAATAAAAACTTTATATGTTTCCTTTGTTCGCCCTATTTTGGAATAATGCTATTTGTTAACTATAAATTAATAAGAATAAATAAAGATATAGCGGTATGATTTCGGTCGTTCCGACATATATACTAGTTGTAATAAAAAGAAGAATATCTGCAAATTTCATTCAGAGAAACAATTCCAGTTCAGCAGTGGTTCACAAATGTTGAGCAAAACGCAGACGTTAACGAGTTAAGTGTAAAGAAGAGATACGTGCAGGCGCGCGGAAAAACACCAAAATGGCCAATCTGTTCCTGAAGTCGGTTTTGCTCAGCACTTATGATCAACTAAAGAGTGTTCTATCGGCAGAGTTCAAACGCGTACTTCGGAGCGCCGATACTCATGGAAAATTGGCCGATAGAAAAAAAAAAGAGACGAGAACTTTCATGAATATGTTCTCAACATGAAAATACTTTGCTGGTATTTATTGAATCTTCTCCTTCTCGACCTTGTACCTTGTAGTTCAGACGCAGTGGAGATCGGGCGTTTAAAATCCAGTGGAGGCTGCTGGCTTTTAGTTTTAGATGTAGTTTCTTGCATTCGATGTGTCTTCGCCAGGTTAGTCGTCTGTTGAGGATGACGCCGAGATACGTTACTTCGTCGAATTGGGGAATCGGCGAACTATTCAAGGATACTGGGAAGCATGTTTGCCTGTTGAGAGTAAAAGTTATGTGTTTACATTTTTGTTCGTTTATTTTAATACGCCAGTCAGATAGCCACTTCTCAACTACCATGAGGAACGCGGATGTTGTTAGCCGCTCTTTCGAATGCATATCCGCTGCATAATGGACGAACAGTGTAGGCACAACTGCGCTGCCTTGTGGAACTCCAGTTTCAATAGTGTACTCGTCAGATGTTGTTGCGTTGCACCTTACTGCGAAGACTCTGTTGTAAAGATACGACTCAAGTAGCATATGCATTTAACCAGACTCGATCGAAAGCTTGAGATACATCGAGAAATACCACGCTGCAGTATTCCCGATGCTCGAAGGCTGTGCGTATCTCTGATGTTATTCGGTTGACTTGTTTGATTGTGCCATGGTTTCAACGGAAGCCAAATTGATGAGCCGGGATAACATTGTGAGCTTCCAAGTATGGTATATGTGTAAGAGGGTATTTCTCGAACAATTTGGACAGACACGATAATAAACTTATTGGTCAGTAGGATGACGGGATTGTGTGGTCTTTTCCGGGTTTCGGTATCATTATGATGATATATTTTTTCCATTTCCTTGGGTAGTAGCATAGGCATATAATCCCATTGAAGATTTTACAAATGGCCTAAATAGCAGAGTTTTATCATTTTTGGAGTTATTAAGTCGCCGCCATGAGCCTTTTTTGGTTTCAGTTTCCCAATGACTTTTGCGATTCGGTTTGTGGTAGGACAAATGGACTAGTGGCCTGGTTGAGCTGAAAGACGCTTCGGAGATGTGAAGCAAATGTTTCGGCTCTATCTTCGTCGCTGCGGGCCCAGTAACCTGATGAGTTTCTTATCGGGGTGACTGTTTCGATTGGAGAGCTAAGATTTGGGTGAGCCCTCCACAAAGGATGCTTTGTACTGGTTGGCGAAAGTTTTTCCATGTACCGCAGTTGTGCCTTTTCAGCGTCTTGTTTCAGAGCTATGCTTAGTAAGCGAGTGACTTGCTTAAAACGTTGTTTTGAAGATGGCGATCTGTTGGCTTGCCAAGCACGTCGTAGACGCCTCTTTTCCAGGACAAGCTCTTCAATTTGTTGATTAGTTTTGACTTGGTTGGATTGTACGTCTTTCCCTTGTGGTGTTGAAGCAGGGCAGTTTGCGGAATTGTGGAAGTCTCCGCAAACTACACAGACTGATCGAAGTGTGCAGTATGTTCTGGTGTGTCCATACTCCTGGCAGTTTGTGCATGGCACTGGGCCGTTTCTTTTATGTGGCTCTTTCACCGTAATTCTCCGGTGCAATAGGAATTGCAGGTTGTAAATGGGGTGCACTTCATTTTTCTGCAAGGCTCTGCTGTCTGGCTCCAGCTCGGCCTTAAAGAGTGGTTGCGGTTTTCTGTTTTAGTTTTTTCTGACGTTCTTCGCAGGAAAACCCTTTTCTTTAAAGGCATCTATAATTTCGTTTTGAGTTACTTCGGGCTCGATTACTTTTAGTACCACTTGCAGACCCTTGCTGCTTTTTAGTTAGTACGTGTAATAATTTGTATTGGATTCGTCCAGGTATTTGGACACAGCTTGGAAGTGTTATTCAGATTTCGTTTGAGCTTTGGTTTCGTGAAAATTCCCTTTAGTAAGCGGGACAAAATGAACATTTCCGTCCCCGACCAGCGCAACAATTTTGTTGACCAGGGCGTTCGAGCTTTTCTCCCTTATGTAGATTGGTGGGGGCTTTGATTTCTTTTGGGCCTCTTGACCCATTTCCGGTTGATCATCCGCTAAAAGGGCAAATCTGTTGCTGTTAGATCTCCCCGGTTGATCATTGTCTCTATGGACACGGTTTATCTTTGGCATGTTACCGACCGCGTTGTTCTGCGGGCTAAGCTTACGCTTGATTTGGATGTAGCGATCCATGCCGGTCTGTATGGTCGTGACCGCCTGTTGAATATTGCCGATATTGGCCTTGCACTTTTTGTTGTTATTGTGTTTGGCGCTGCAGTCGATAAATTGGTCGTTACTGTAGTTTTTGCTGTTGCTTTTGCTGCATTTGCGGAAATTTTGTCACTGCTTGTTGTTGGGGTTTTACACTGGGAACTCCATGATGTCGGTGTGAGAGTGGGTAGAGCGGGTGAGCAAGACCGTGCTCTTTGGCTATCGACCGCCAGACGGTTGTTCTTTGTCGCTGTTTCGTTTCTGTCGCACTTCCGCTCTCTACGGCTTTGCGCTTTTATTGGTGTAGTGTAGTGGTGATTACAGTAAAGGTCCAAAAAACGTGTCTGACGAGAAAAATGTTTCCCGTTGCTTCAACTGCGACTCAACCAATGAGAAAAGATTGCAACACAGAGACCAAATGCTTCAAATGTGAAAGTGTCGGGCATATATCCACAACATATACCAACGGTCTACGAGTAGCCGGCCTCGTTGATACTAAAGTCGATCTCGTCATCAGCCAAGCTGTTACTCTCCTCCAGAATGCGACGCGAGTCGTCCAAAAGTCATCCTCCAACTTTGCCAGTAGGATTGTGTTGTCAAGGAAGAAAAGTGGGACAACCAGAGTCTGCGTTGACTTTCGCCAGTTAAACAGAATGGTTCTTAAGGACTATTTCCCAGTCCCACAAATCGACGACGTCTTGGAAAAACTGCAAGCAGCAAAAGTATTCGTCGTCATTGACTTAGAAAATATTTCGTGATGTTATGCAAATATACGTTGACGATTTCATAACATATGCGCATACTAACGAAGTAGCCTCACAAAGCTGAGGGCCGTGATACATGAAGCTTCCAAGTACGATTTGAAAATCAAATGGGAGATGTGCCATTTTCTTCAGAGCGAGATACAGTTCTAGGTACTTAGTGGAGAACGGTCTAATTTGGCCTGGCCAAGAGAAGACACAAGCAGTTAAGAGTTTTGCGTACCTGAAGAACATTAAACGCGTTCAATCTTTTTTGGGACTTACAAGATTTTGTTGAAAATTTATTAGAGGATATGCCTATATTGCACGACCTTTATCCGAGCTGTTAACGCAAGGAACTGAGACCCGTGAGAATAACGCAATGAATCCGCTGAAAGACATTTATCTTCCGATTTATTTGTTCTGCAGAGAGTCAGCTGCAGAACTCAACACCGATGCTTGAAAATATGACTTAGGACCTTTTGGGGATGCTATTCAAATTGGTAACCGACTTTACGTCTTTACGCCCTCACGATGACAGTAAAGAAAAAGGATGTACCACCTGAAGTTGCGCAATGGATACTGCAGATATGAAAAAGCACGTTGACGGCCTCAGCCGTTATCGCCAAGATGTTTACGCAATCACTTCAGAAATTTCTGCTCGCATCAAGATCGCTTAACAGAAGGATGAGTTCATCAGCACGGTTTAGGAAATTCAGAAAACTCGACCCTACAAAATTTTAACCTGAAGGGAGATGATTTGTTTAAACATGTTAACGGTATCAATCTGCTAGTAGTACCAAAGGCATTGCAGCATGAAATCATTACCGAGGCACAAATATGTGACACTTCTCGATGCTAAAGACATTTCACTCGCTGTGCCAAAAATTTTGGATCTCACGCATAGAAAAAAAGTTCGCTCAGGTCATAAACAAGAAGCTGGAAAAGCAGGAAGGTAAGCTTTATTGCATCGAAAAAGGGATATTTCACTACACACGTTGCACATAGGTCACTTGGGACCTACGGATGCAACGAGCAAGCAATACAAGTATATTTTCGCAGTTGTTGATGCTTATTGCAGGTTCGTGGGGCTATTTACAAAGAAAACTACAAATAGCGATGAAGTTCTCAAAAGCCTTTGTGCACGTCTCTATATGACTTTACATTTTTTTACATAAGTATATGTATAGTGTATGTAAACGGTTAGGTATATGGAATCTTTGCTACTAAATTCAATGAGTAATATCTTGAGAAAGCGAATTTTCCCAGATATGTGTTATATACCAAAAGTTGAGCAATCTCAAGGGCTTTATGGCCTTGAGTGACTATCAAAATCATTAGAGCCATTTTTAAAGATATTAGAAAAAACTTAGAAAAAAAATAGTGTTTATTATAAATTCCTAAACATTATATTAAGATAAATTATGTGAAGGCAAAGCTATTATCATTTTAAAACACCTTCTAACGACATATAGCACGTTTCTGTAGCTTCAGTCGTTTATAAGTTATGGGCGCGGGAAAACTAGCGTTATTAGCTGTTTTCCCGCCAAACTAGCGGGAAAACCAAAAAGTGGTAGACCAAAAGTTGTTCAGCTCGAGCTGCTAAATAAAATAAAAGTAATTCCAGGACTCTAAAACAAAAAAATCCACAGACAGGCAGACACACAGACAAACAACAGGACAAACGTTTTCATTTCGGCAGGGCCGTTAAAATCTTGTTTTTTGAGTATCTTTTGAACGGAGTATCGGATCTTGGTGATTGAGTTGGTATACCATTTTCATACTACATTTGCGTACATATATTAAAATCTTGTTTTTTGAGTATCTTTTGAACGGAGTATCGGATCTTGGTGATTGAGTTGTTATACCATTTTCATACTACATTTGCGTACATATATTTTAAGGATTGCGACGCCCCGCGCCGCAATTAATATACATATATAATTAATCATTTGATTTATTAAGTTTAATTGTTAATTGGTTAAGTCTGAAATAATTAGTATTAGATTATATTGCAGTAGTTAATTCAGTAGAATAAAATAAAAAGAACGCGCGATTTTCGAAAAGAAACGCGCCAGGCCTGAAATATGGGCACTTAAGCCATCTGGCAACGCCAATGGACGGCGCCCTATCCAAGGGAGTACAGCAGCCCTGGAACGGGCCGAACAGCTGACTCCGATAGGAAGCCTTCCGCCATATGGCAACCCCAGCGTCGATCGATATTTGATAAACTATCGAATGTCTAGTACGCAACGCACAGCTGATCTCGGCCTATATAAAGCCGAACTCAGCCAGACGCCCGGCACTCCTTGCGAGCAGCGCAGCCGACCACATCTGGGTAAGTCCTCAAGTAGATAGAAAATACTAACTATCCAAGTAGGGGTAAGGAGAGCACGGTTCCCGTAACCGACTCTACCTAATCCGTAGCACAGGGTAGCAGCAAAGACATTAGAACTATAAGATTAGTAACGTCCATACATTCGTTTTGCAATATGTGGCAACTTTTTTGATGGCAACGAAAATCGCTCTCTTTCCGCTCTCACAAAGTTGAGAGCGTAAAAATCTAAAAATAGAATGCGCTTGCTTGTATGAGTAAACTCAGGAACAAGCAATTGCGTATGTATGCGTAAATAAGTGTGTGCTTCAGTTCGCAAGCGCAACCACCGAAAATTTAATTTTTGTATTTTGTGCTGCTGGTAGCTTTTAGAGAGAGAGGGGGGGATACCGAGACCGGCAGCAGAAACAGCTGATCGCCAACATGTATTTTGTTTTGATTTTAGCTTGTTTACATTTTCTAGTGCTTAAAAGCCGTTATATATATTTTTTCTTTTTTTATATGTAAAACAAAAATAATATATATATATAACTCTAAAGTCTTTGTTACTGGCGTGTTTTGTTTATTGTGGTATCCCCAATAGGCCTAGTCCACATTTAATATGTCTTTGGTATTGTTTAATGTCTCTGGTATTAATTATTATTAATTAATGTATTAATTGTAACTGTTCAAAATTATTGCTCTTTATTACTTATGACATAGAATACTAAGCTTAGCTTGCTTTTTCTGTCTGTCAGCTATCACAGTCCATTTGCAATGCTTAAAAAGTAAAACTTTTATAAGTTTATTTAAAAGGTCTATCTTATGCACATAACATTCATTATTTATATCAAACCATAATGAGTAATCAATACTTTCATTTGTGCACTTTATACATTGTTCCTCAATAAATGTTCTAATATTTACTTGTTTTTTATTATTTTTAAAAATATTTTCAAAAACCTTGATATGTATTTTGCAGACATTAAAAAACGTATCAGATGGGGCTTTTAATTTTTTACAATTTATGTATTATAATAATATTTTTTTTCTTAGTCAATTAAATTAAATAACTATGTATGTATATATATTTTTTTTTTCGTGGCCTTCTTGAAGCACTTTGTTATTTTTCAAACGTCGCACGCTTAATACCCTAAAGT